>JAKOGI010005246.1:0-14670 GCA_029747015.1 Carnegiea gigantea | reverse complement strand
ATATATATATATATATATATATATATATATATATATATATATATGTATGTTCATATATATATATATATATATATATATATATATATATATATATATATATATATATATATATATATATATATATATATATATATATATATATATATCTGTCTATATATATATATATATATATATATATATATATATATATATATATATATATATATGTATATATATATGCGACATATCTTTGATGGATTAAAGGAAACTAAAGCACGAATTCATGAAGCTCACGGATTGAGCTTCCTGAATTCAACTTCATGCCTTGAACCCCTATAGGAGAACAATGAAATGGGTAGAACTAAACTCGAAATTTGGATACGGAAACACCGGCAAATTCAAGTTAGGGTCCCTAATCTTTAATTAAGATATAGAAACACCACTTAAATAAAGGTTAGGGCTTGCTTAAACACCACATTAATCGACCAAATTAAGGATAAGCAAGTGAAGTATTTGGAATTCAAAAGCAAAAGCTCTCAAAAGTGTATTCTAAAATTCAAGCCTATGAACCAGCTAATGGCCGTGTGAAAACTTAAGTGTGCAAGCCTAGCAAGCATGCACCTAAGCAAGCACACACCTAAGCTTTCCTTCCTAGGAAGGAAAAGTATTAACAAAAGCTAATCCCCATGATTGTGCTAACTGTGTACAAAGCTTAATTATACCTAATCTAATTACATCCAGATCATTAAGGAAAGCAAAACAAATGATGTTTACACATTAATCATGCCTAATTAGCCTTAACACAACTAGCTCTAGCTTAATTAATCAAGGGGACAGCCGTAAAGTAAAGTTCCTTTTCGGCTGGCCAATGAGAGTCGTGAGACAACCCTTTTTGCCGCTTGTATTCTATTGGTTATTCTTTCCAAGGTAGCAGCTGATCATTGATGTTCTAGAATCTTGGGGATGTGTGCCATGCCTTGAGTGTGTGCCTCTCACGTTTGATAGCAACAAACCCACATATGAAGGTAATTTAGCCGGGAAGCACTGAACCGGGTTCATGGGCAGAATTGAGCCGGGTTTCAAACCTATTTCAGGCTTAGCAAAAGTGAGCATGATTTTGTTTTCAGGCCATGGGGGGAACTTTAAGATGTGTACAAACCCCCTATAAAGAAATCAATGTTAAACAATGTTTAAGTAGCTTAATCCTACGAAAACATTCAACCGTGCAGTTTAGGTGCGAAACTTGCCGGTTTGACAAAAAGCCTTGATCTCCCATCTTCTTGTGTGCATGATTGGAAATTATCACTTGGGCCTAAAAGCAGACATCATAAGGATTCCAAAAATGCAACAATTCAAGACTTAAGCTATAATGTAGCTTAAGCAATTAGATGAACAAAACCAGGTAATTTCTGGTCCTTTAGCCTGGTTGCATGACTTTGGGTCTCTTCAATAATCTGAGCCAATGCTTTGACTTTGGAGCTTGCAATAGACCTTATTGGACTTGTTGGACCTTCGTCCTTGTCTTTGGTTGTGGGGACTCCATTATCCTCCCCTTGTTGAGAAGATTTGGTCCTCAAATCAGCAAGGCAATCATCTTCTTAGTAAGCTTTGAAGTTAGCTACATTGAATGTGGTTGAAACTCCATAGTCACCTGGTAAATCAACCCTGTAAACATTGCCATTAATACATTCAAGTACCTCAAAGGGACCATCAGCCCTCGGTATGAGCTTGTTCTTCCTTTTGGATGGAAATCTCTTGTTCCTAAGGTGAATCCACATGAGGTCTCTAGATTGAAAAACCACTTTCTTCTTGTGCTTGTTGGCCTGAGCTTGATATGCTTCATTTGTCTTCTCAATCTTGCTCCTTACCAACTTATGAATCTTCTTGGTTTCTTCTACCCTTGATGCTACATCAGCACTAGGCTTTTGGTCTAGTGGCCATCGTGTAAGATCAAGTGGACTAAGGGGATCAATTCCATAGACCACTTTAAAAGGGGAAAGACCAATAGCCTTACTTGGTGCCCTGTTATAAGCAAATTCTGCATGGGGTAAAAGCAAATCCCAAGCCTTGGCATGAGGTTTAATCAAAGCTCTTAGGAGTGCTCCTAAGGTTCGATTAGTAACTTTAATTTACCCATCAGTTTGTGGATGACAAGTAGTACTATATTTCAGCTTAGTACCTAACTTCTTCCATAAAGTAATCCAAAAGTGACCTAAAAACTTGGTATCCCTATCAGAAACAATAGACCTAGGAATACCATGTAATCTTGCCACTTCCCTGAAATACAACTCAGCAATATGTGTAGCATCACTAGTCTTGTTGCATGGAATAAAATGAGACATCTTAGAAAACCTATCAACCATAACAAAGATAGAATCCTTGTTTCTTTAGGTCTTAGGTAGTCCAAGAATAAAGTCCATACTTACATCAACCCATGGTGAAGTGGGAATGTGAAGAGGTGTGTATAGGCCATGGGGGAGTGAATGGCTTTTGGCCACTTGACATGTGCAACACCTTTTAAGTACGTCCTGCACGTCTCTCCCCATGGTTGGCCAGTGGTAGTGCTCCCTCAGCATGGTGACAGTCTTGTTCTCTCCATAGTGCCCAGCCAATGATCCTCCATGAACTTCCTTAATTAGAAGCTCCCTTGTGCTACACCTTAGTACACACAGCTGTGTACCCTTGAATAGAAATCCCTTCTGGATTAGAAAATCTCCTTTGAGGTGCTTAGAACAATCAGCATACAACTCCCCAAAGTCTTCATCTTTATCATACAAAGCTTTTAGATGCTCAAAACCAAGTACACAAGCATCTAATATATCTCCGAGATAGAGCATCTGCGCCTTGATTGAGTTTACCTGATTTATGCTTGATGGTGAAGTGATATGATTGCATAAACTCAACCCATTTGGCATGCTGTGAGTTTAACTTATGCTGCCTTTGTATATAATTTAATGCTTCATGGTCAGAATGCAAAATGAACTCACTTGTAATAAGATAATGACTCCAATCCTCTAAACATCTCACAATGGCATAGAATTCTTTATCATAGTGGAGTACTTTCTTCTTGAATCATATAATTTCTCACTAAAGAAGGCTAGAGGCTTACCTTCCTGAATAAGAACTCCACTAATGCCAACACCAAAGGCATCACATTCCACTTCAAAAACCTTACTAAAGCACGGCAAGGATAAAACTGTGCTTGAGTAAGTCTTGCTTTGATCTCTTCAAAGGCAGATTATGCTTTTGGTGTGCATACAAATGATGTATCCTTAATAACTTCAGCCATAGGAGCCATAATGGTGCTAAAACCATGAATGAATCTCCTGTAGAAAGAAGCTAAACCATGGAAAGCTCGAACATCATGTATGCTCTTAGGTACTGGCCAAGACCGTATGGCTTCTACCTTGCTTTCATCTGCCTTAATACCATCTCCAGTAACAATATAACCAAGAAATGTAACTTCAGGAGTAAAGAAAGCACATTTCTTAAGGTTACCAAATAGCTTTTCATGTTCTAAGACAAGTATAACTTGAGTTAAATGATCTTGATGTTCATGCTCATTCTTAGAAAACACCAATATATCATCAAAGTATACTACCACAAACTTTTCAATGTATGGTTTAAACACTTGATTCATCAATCTCATAAAAGTGCTAGGTGCATTAGAAAGTCCAAAGGGCATTACCAACCATTCATAGAGTCTTCCCTTAGTTTCGAAGGCTATCTTCCATTCATCACCTTCTCTAATTCTGATTTCGTAGTATCTACTTTGAAGATCAATCTTGAAAAACACTTTAGAACCATACAACTCAGCTAGCATGTTTTCGAGTCTAGGTATAGGGTACCTATACTTGATTGTGATCTTGTTGATGGCCCTGCTATCCACATACATTCTTATTCCACCATCTTTCTTAGGTACCAAAAGAGCTGGAACCGCACAAGGACTCAGAGACTCACATCTCAAGCCTTTCTTCTTCAATTCTTCAACTTGTCTTTCAATCTCCATGGTGTCTTTTGGATTCATCCTATATGCTGGCTTGTTTGGTAGGATAGAACTTGGAATAGGATCAATGTGATGCTGGATGTCCCTTTTTAGGAGGCAAACCTGTGGGTATCTCCTCAGGAAACAAGTGACAGAAGTTTTCAATGAGTGTTCTTGTAATAGGATGAGTGGGCATCAAACCTTTTGGTTCATCTTGTATGCTTATGATCCACTCTTTAAAGGCTCTAAACTCATGTCGAGAAGCCTTTAAAACTGACTCACTCATGAAAAGTAAACAATCAATGTGTTTGGGCTTATTTTGTGGATGAATTTCATAGAGTTTGGATAGGGGCAAAGGGGCTAAGGTGATCTTCTTGCCATCTTTGGAAAATGAATAAGTGTTTAGGTACCCATTGTGCATAACCTTTTAGTCATATAGCCATGGCCTCCCTAACAGCATATGATATGCATCCATTGGGATCACATTACACCATAACTCATCTTGATAGTTCTTTCCAATGGAGAAAGAAATCAAGAACCGAGAGTTAACCTGAATTCCCTTGCTTTGATTTAGCCGTTGGATGTTGTATGGAGGTGGATGAGTCATTGTTTGCAGCCCCAGTTTCTTAATCATGCTTAGAGAGACTACAATTGTACAGCTCCCTCCATCAATGATCAAAGAGCACACTTTCTCTTGGACAGTACAATGGGTATGGAAAATGTTCTCTCTTTGTTCATCTTTAACTCCTCTTTGGTTGCTTAGAACTCTCCTTAAAACTAAGAGTTCTCCTTCATCAGCCTCTTCAACAACTTCATCTTGAGTTTCCTTAAGTTCTGGTTCACTTTCACACTCCTTTTCTTCCTCCTCAAAATCCGCCTTCACGGCTGTCCATTCAGCTAAGGTGATTACCTTTCTATTTGGGCAGTCCGAAGCAATGTGTCCTAGCCCTTGACATTTAAAATACCTTCTATTACTCATTAGATTGGGATTAGGTCTATTTTAAGGTGCTTGGGTTCTTTATGGCGCTGGGGTTCTTCGTGGAAAAGAAGGGGATGGATTTTGTGGCTTAGGAATAGGATTGGAACTCCCCTTGTTAAAAGGTTGGTTCCGGTTCAAAGGCCATGTGTTTTGAGGTTTATAGGGCTGTTTTGCCTTCTTTTGCGTGTCCACTTTATGTACCAACACACAAACATCATCAAGAGAAGTATATGATTGCAATTCAACTACATTAGAGTACCTAGAATCAAGTCCTCCTAAGTACCTTCCTATGGTTTGCTCTTCTGGCTCTTGAATATCGCACTTGATTAGCAGCTTCTCAAACTCACATGTATATTCTTTAATGCTTATATTACCTTGAGTAAGGTTATGAAGTTGAGAATAATAATCTTGGACATAAGGTGGTGGCAGAAAACGAGCCTCGAGTTTAGATTTCATTTTATCCCATGTACGGATTTTTAACTTCCTTTCTCTTAGCCATTTTGCACACAAGTTAGTCCATCACATAGATGCATATTTTCTGAGTCTTGAGGCCACTAACTTGACCTTCTTATCATTAAGAACATCTTTATACTTGAAAACTCTCTCAACAGTATGCAACCAATCAAGAAATTCTTCAGGATCAAGCTTACCTTTAAATTCAGGAACTTCCACTTTGAAGTCATTGGAATTAGCTTGAAACTGTGGCTCCCCTTTAGTCATTCTGGCTGATTCTTCTTCACTTGAGGAATCAACTTCATGACTAAAGACTTGTTCATGCCTTCTAGGTTCAGATTGAAGGGTATCTTCATTCAGTTTTTGCTTTTGCTTCAAAATTGAACCTAATTGCTTTCTCAAGTACTCATTTTGTGCTTAAGTTTCTTGATTCTGTTGAGAATCCTCTTGAATCTTTCTGGATAGAAATGCATTTTGCTTCATCAAGGCTTCGAACCTTTCTTCTAAGGTCATGCTTGTTGCACTCATTCTCACGGATTGTGTTTTCACTCAAACCGTATGTGAAACTGGATTTCTGTTTGAAGTAGAATGAATGAATGGATTCTAGAAGTGGCAGGGCATACTGGGCCAAGGAGAAACCTTTGCTCTGATACCGAATATGATGTGTCTTTGATGGATTAAAGGAAACTAAAGCAAGAATTCAAGAAGCTCACGGATTAAGCTTGCTGAATTCAACTTAGTGCCTTGAACCCATGCAGGAGAACAATGAAATGGATAGAACTAAACTCAAAATTTGGATACAGAAACACCACCAAATTCAAGCTTAGGGTCCTTAATTTTGATTAAGATACAGAAACACCACTTAAACAAAAGTTAGGACTTACTTGAACACCACCTTAATCGACCAAATTAAGGATAAGCAAGTGAAGTATTTGGAATTCGAAAGCAAAGCTCTCAAAAGTGTATTCTGAAATTCAAGCCTATGAACCAGCAAATGGTCGTGTGAAAACTTAAGCGTACAAGCCTAGCAAGCATGTACCTAAACAAGCACACACCTAAGCTGTCCTTCCTAGGAAGGAAAAGTGTTAACAAACGCTAATCCTCACGGTTAATGCCAATCGTGTACAAAGCTTGATTATACCTAATCTAATCACATCCAAATCGTTAAAGAAAGCAAAACAAATGATGTTTACACATTAATCATGCCTAATTAGCCTTAATGCAACAAGCTCTAGCTTAATTAATCAAGGGGACAGCCGTAAAGTAAATTTCCTTTTCGGCTGGCCAATGAGAGCCGTGAGACAACCCTTTTTGCAGCTTGCATTCTATTGGTTGTTCTTTCCAAGGTAGCAGCTGATGATTGATGTTCTAGAAGCTTGCGGATGTGTGCCATGCCTTGGAGTGTGTGCCTCTCATGTTTGATAGCAGCAAACCTGCATAAGAAGGTAATTTAGCCGGGAAGCACTAAACCGGGTTCACGGCCAGAATTGAGCCGGTTTTCAAACCTGTTTTAGGCTTAGCAAAAGTAACCATGATTTTGTTTTCAGGCCATAGGGGGAAACTTTAAGATGTGTACAAACCCTTCCACAAAGAAATCAAGGTTAAACAATGTTTAAGTAGCTTAATCCTACTAAAACATTCAATCGTGCAGTTTAGGTGCAAAACTGGCCGGTTTGACAAAAAGAGTTGATCTCCCATCTTCTTGTGTGCATGATTAGAAATTATCACTTGGGCCTGAAAGTAGACATCATAAGGATTCCAAAAATGCAAAAATTCAAGACTTAAGCCACAATGTAGCTTAAGTAATTAGATAAACAAAATCAGGTAATTTTCGGTCCTTTAACCCGGTTGCATGACTTTGGCTCTCTTCAACAATCTGAGCCAATGCTTGGACTTTGGACTTGCATTGGACCTTGTTGGACTTGTTGGACCTTCTTCCTTGTCTTTGGTGGTGGGGACTCTATCAATATATATATATATATATATATATGTGTGTGTGTGTGTGTGTGTGTGTGTGTGTGTGTGTGTGTGTGTGTGTATATAATATATATATATATATATATATATATATACATATATATATATATATATATTTATATATATATATATATATATATACATATATATATATATATATATATATATATATATATAATATATATATATATATTATATATATATATATATAATATATATATATATACATATACACACACACACACACACACACACACACACATATATATATATATATATATATATGGTGAAAAATAGGGGTCTGTTCATTACCACCAAAATGGGGTCTCTTCATTACCACCAAAATGACATATACAACCCACGGAGCACTGCGAGGTGGGACTTAACCTATGTCACAACCTCAGTTTTTATATATATATATATATATATATATATATAGATATATTAATATATATATATAATATATATATATAATATTATTGCTTATTATATATATATATATATATATATGTGGTGAGAAATAGTGGTATCTTCATTACCACCAAAACGGCATGTACAACCTAAGGAGCACTGGGAGGTGGTACTTAACCCATGTTACAACGTCAATTTACTTTAGTAAATCATCTATGCATGTAGGAGCACTACGAGGTGGGACTTAACCCATATCACAACCTCAATTTACTTTAGTAAATCATCTTTGAGTCTATGGAGAAAAAGAATCCTTACCTTACTTGCTACTTGATTGATTTTACTATGATCTGAGCAGATACTATCTAACTATTGAAAATCAACTTGTTTCTAGCACTCCAAACAATGTAAATGCTGGCAAAGAACATTGCACATGACACTTTTTCATGTGATACAAATTCTGTAAGCTTGAGAAGGGATTGGATGCACTCCTCACTATTATGCAGGTGAATCTTCTGTTTCCATGAATGCAGTACCTCTATGCAAACCTCTTTTGCTACTGAGTAGTCAAGGAACAGGTGGTCTTCATCTTCATTTATCGATTGAAATAAAGCACATTTTAGGTCTGTCATTAAAATGTTGTTGAACCTCTATAGTCTGGCTTTTACAAGTAGTTTATGCTACAGGTAAATCTAGGTTGTGTAGGCATGGCTTTGAATTGATGCCATGGTCCATGAAACCTTACTCTATTTCTATTTGCATATACATCATAAATACTAGGCATACCCTGATTTAATGGACTACGTATCTTGTGAAGTCCATTTTATATTATTTTCCCCTATGCATCCTTCTTTAAATTTATCCTACACAGAATATAGTTTCTTCCAATACCAACTACCACTATGATGGGGAAAGTAATCCCACTAAGCCTTGGACTTTATGTACCTCTAATGCATCCATTTAACCCCATAGACTATCTCTCTTCATAGCAACAATGCATACTAGCTTTGCAATGCAAGCCTTGTTCCAGCCATATAAATCCGTTATGCTAAGCCACCTTTAGACTTAGGCTTGCAAACTATATTCCATGCTACATGAGGGATTCTTCTATAATCTATTGCGCCACTCCATAGGAAATTCCTCCTAAGCTTGGTGACTTGGTTCATCACTTCTTCAGGGAGAATTAAGATTGAATCCACTACCTAACCATTCTAAATAGAACTGAATTGATGAGCACCATTCTACCTATAAAACGGAGATTTCTTGATGACCAAAGCTTGATTTTGGTTGTAATTTTATCCATAGGTTCTCTACATTCCAGCTTACTTAGTTTGTTTGCTGTAATTGGCACCTCCAAGTACTTTAGGGGGAGAGTAAGATTCAAGCATTGTTTCTAAAGGTGAGGGAGATAACATCCAAAAACAATGCTGGATTTGCACATGTTTACCCGCAGGCCTGATGTTATGTGGAATCTATTTAAAGTAGACATCATGTGAATAAGAGATTGAGGGTTTGTTTTGCTAAACAAAATCAAATTATTAGCAGTTTCTTGGTAGGCAACCCAAGTGTATGTCTTTCTTTCCCTTTTCAAGTTATTTTTTTGTGTATTTTGCACTTTTGCTATTTAAAGCCTCCACTAGAAAATCAATAAAATAATAAAAAAGGTAATAAAAATAATAAAGAAGAAAAAGTTAGTAATAAGAGGTTTTTAGAACCTCCACGGACACCTGGCATTGCCTACCATGGTTCTTGAAGGCTCTTTAAAAAAAGAAGAAAAAAGACCGGGACCAAAACTGACCATGGACGGTCCATAGCCACCACGACGGTCCGTGGTCAGACCCGCTTTCACAATCAAGGGTTTTGAAGGCCCTTGTAGCCCAAGCTTATTCATCTTCTTCCTAAAAACTCAACTCTCTCTCTCTCTCTCTCTCTCTCTCTCTCTCTCAACACTCTCTCTCTCTCTCTCTCTCTCTCTCTCTCTCTCTCTAAAACCTCTATAACCACTTTACTCAGACCTTCAATTCTTCACTAAAATCTATCAAATTTCTTCCCTTTTTACTTAATTTCTTCACTTTAACCCCAAATCTCCCTTTGTTTTCATTTTTAAGCCTTCTTTCTCTCCCATTTTTCCCATCGCCATACCCTTAACCTTCAAAACTCCATTGTTCACTTTTTACTCTTCCATTTTTCTTTCATATTTCTTCACCACTTACTACCCTTTTCTCAAAATTTTCATTTTCCAGCATTTTTCTACTCATTTTCTTTTAGTTTGATTTTTCAAGCTTTTTACCCATCTACATTACACCACCATGACACCAAAGAAGGAGCTACACAAGAAACTAGGACTTCAAGTCAAGCCCTACAAAGAGCACCCCGAAATTCTCAAATGTCCACCACCTATATGAACCCCCTCCCCCTCACTTTTCTTATGCTTTTTATGTACTTGTATTAAGTATAATGCTTTGTGCAAACTTGAGGGAAGTTGTTGTAGTTGTTCTGTGTCTATGGTTGTATATATGTGTATTATGGATGTGTGAAAGTTTACATTTTTAGGTCATGCATTTAGTTTAGTTTAGATTGTGGGAGTTAATCATTTGTTTTTTTAGGTTTCTTTCTTTGTTTTAGTTTTGTTTTGACATTTTTTAGTCTTTAATTGCATTTAGGGTTAGTAAAAAAAAACCCAAAAACAAAAACAAAAAACAAAAACTCGAAAAAAAATAAGCCTATAAATCCTCCGATGATGAATCTTTAAACTAAGTGGTTTTCTTTTGCCTATTTAACCCTTTTTGTTAGGCCCATTTATGAATAAAGTGCTCATTTATGAGTTTTTGAGCTATACTTCATGCTTTGACCATCAAGTTAGATGTGAATTAATTGCTTAATGATTCTTGGCATGAGTATTTGGCATGTAAAATTCAATGAGCTAAATGAGCTTTGTCCTGTGAGATTTTGAGGTTGAATAGAATCATTTTTATCTAATATTTTCTTTCATGTGTAACTCTTTTTAGGTTTCAAGTTTCTAGAACTTGCTTTGACTCTTGTTCAAGATCATATTTAGCATGCATATTTAGGCAACATGATTAAGACATTCTTTGACTTTATGAGCTGCATTGACCAAATAGCCACCCTTATATGAATGATTATTTATCCTTTGTTACCCCTTTGAGCCTTTATCGTGTTTATTGATAAGAACCTATACGATCATCAATGGCCACACACATGTCTTGCCCTTTTACCGAAGGCAATAAAGTTTCATAGTTGATTGAGAGCAGTTTGTGGATAATAGCCTTTTATGAATATTGCAGTTTGGTTGGATGTGATAAGGGATTCATGTTCTATTTTCTCTTCAAGACAATTGGGTTATGTTTTGCGAGCTGCTAAAAAAGTGTTGAAAAGTGCATAGTTTCCTTTGCTATGATCCTACTCTTTGATGGTTGACAAGGAAAAAAAATGAAAAAAAAAAAACAACAAACCACAGCAAAGGTGTTTTAAAAAAATGTTAAAAGAAAGAAGAAAAAAAAGAAAAAAGGGAAAAAAAACAAAAGAAGAAAAAATGAAATAAAAGGATTTGGCATTAGTTTTATATATTTTAAGTACTTTCTCTTGTGATCTCACTAGGGATGTTGTGGATATTTTGAGATGTATAGGCTTGAAGAATATATTTTAGTTAGGAGATGATGGTTTATGCTCTTAATCTTTGACTTTTAGCCCCACAACTCCTAAAATGTTTGTTCCCACCTTATCTTTACCCAATTGCCCCGTCACAACTCTTAAAAAGTCCTCATGATTGCCTTGTGTGTTTTGCATTGTACTGGTAGCGAATTGGAGGATCTTATCAAGCTTATGGTTGATTTGGCTCTATGCAATGAGATTTAAGAGAATCACATTTTACATTAAACACATGAGTGATGAGTGCCTCATCCCTAAAGTGAGGTTCTATCAGTTCTTCTAACTCTACTTATTATAATATGCTAATGTGATTGGCCAAGTTAATTGGAGTGATTGATTTAATATTTGATGTGATGGTTTTTACTTTTATTTCAAAATTTTCCTTCTCCTATCTATTTGTAAAAGTTTTTAATCAAATTTGGGCTAAACTTTTTGGGTTGATTTGGCTATTGATGTTGCTAATGATGTCTGCTTGAGGAGATTATTCGACTTTAGCCTTAGTTTTATAGTTGCCTAGGGACAAGCAATGGTTTAAGCATGGGGGAGTTTGATAAGTCCTTAAAGTACACTCTATTTTGAGGTCATTTTGTACCATTGTTAGGGAGAATTATATGTTTTATGATATATTATGCACTCCTTTTTCTGTTTTATGCTCGGGTATGGTCCTTTTCTATGTTTTGTAGATTTTTGGACCATTTTACCCCAGATTTGACCCCTAAATGAGTGTAGATTGACCCCTCACAGACACGCCTAAGTCATTATACCTGTGGAAGGAAGAAAGAATAGAAGAATGTTGAGACAGAGCTCACCACAAAGGTCCATAGTGATAAGTCTCTTCGTTTTCCTTGATCGTGTGGCTGAGGTTGATCAAGTTCTTCTCTAAATAAAGCCACTTTGTAGCAGACTGAAGAGAGAGATAGAAAAAGAGAACTCGTATTCTCTAATCTTTTCCATTCTTTTCCATTTTCTTAGCTCAGTTTTAGATTTCTTAATTAGATTTAAGTTTAAGAGTGAAAATTGTGCAGAAGTGCTTGTCATTTTGGAGCCCTTGCAATGTTGGAAAACCCTTAGATGTTCTACAATTGTGCTAAGGTTTTGTTCTCTCAAACTTTGTTTAGTTGTTGTTATTTCAAATATGTGTGAGTAGTTTTCTCAATCTAGGGATTGTTAGCCAAGTTTTGATATTGGAATCTCTAATTTGTATTTAGTGCTACTCATTTTTAATTGGAATTGGTTGAATTCTTTCTTGTATGTAAGATTTTGTGAGTGAATTTTGGCCAAATTTACTTGCCAATTCCAAATAGTTAAGTAAAGGACTGAAAGGTGAAAATGACTATTTGACCGATAAGATAGGACTTGCCTTAGTGATATTTGAGAAAGATTTAACTTGTTAAGAAGAACTTCAGCCATCAAAAATCCATAACTCAGACTAAATAAGGACAATTGAAAGAATGGTAATTGGTTATTTTAGGCAGTTCAATTTATTTTGAAAGAAAAGATTGAATTCTAAATACGATTGCACCCCTTTCAATCTCCCAGTATAGATCAATTGAATGTTATATTCCACTGATCTACATCTTCACTAGGTAAAACAAATCCCTAGATGTCTTAAATTGATTGAATTTTCCAATTAGATTATAGCATTATTCAAGCACCCAATTGAAATTTGCTTGCATAGCACTTTTATGGAACAAAACTCAATAAATTACATTCGATCTCTGTGGAAATGATATCTTTTCTAAATTACAACACCTATGCACTTGTTAGCAAGGTCACTACATCGCTGAAAAAGGGGCCAATCACATGCTATGTTGGTCTATGGAAGCCACTGTTATATCCATCTGGACAAGGGGATTTGATGCTAGAAATGGAAAACATAGCCTCTTTAATCTCCTGATTGGTGAATGGAGTGTATAGCCTCAATTGTTGCTCAATTAAAAGTGTACTCCCCAATCTTATCACTTCAACATTGACATTATCCCTTATGATCATTTGCTTCCTCAATAACTTGCTATAAAAAGATGACAAGGCCTTTGCTACTTCTTCCAACCCCTCCACTTGGGTTGCTTGAGTTATCTTACATTGTGTAGATGTAACTAGATAGCTTTATTTGTTTGACTTTGGTAAAGAATTGTCAAGTACAATCATCTCCAAATTTAATTCAACCTGCCTTTGATTACTGTTTGGCTAGTGATAGAACTGAAGTCATCACAACAATGTAGTTATCTCTTTAAATAGTTTCCTATTGTAGTGGGGTTTGACTAGTTGAATTAATAAAAAGTTTTGGTGGACCCTAGTGAGATCCTCTCTTGCTCTAGCCTGCTGGGCATGGAGATCATGAAACTTGTCTTTATTGAGGTCTGCAAAGCTGGTCTGAGAGTGCATAGTAGAGATCCAAGTTGAGCTAACTTGCTCTCTTTTTTTATCTTACTATAATGGTCTTCAATGAGTCTAGGGAAGAGTGGATCCATACACCACATATTATAGAATGAAAACTCAGATCTTGCCCTTGGGTTGCTTGGAAAATTGATGAATAAAGGAATATAGTTTGATAAGCTATTAGCTATATAATTCACTTGGCAAAAATCAAAGGAATTATACCATAGTGGGTTGACCATAACCCTGTCAATCCTGGACCATATAGTTTTATTGGTCTAGGAAAAGTTAGAACCAGTACCTGAGGATATCTTATCCTTTGGGGGGGCCTAGGTGCTTGTTTCCCACTTACCAGAGTAAATTCATCCTCCTAATTCTGCGGTTGTGGTTGTATATTCTGCTGTAGTGAGGTGTTATTCCTATTTAGCACCCTCTATTCCATTCTTGACTCCCTTTTCTTCGTATATTTTGCCTCCACCTGAGCAAACATATGAGAGTGGCTACATTTTGTTGGTGTCCATTCAAACTTAACTTTATACCTCACTGCCACATCATAGTTATTCACAAACTAAATGTATTCTGGAAATGGCCCGTTAAGTGAGACCTTTATGAGCAATCAAGCATATTGGATCAATGATTTATCCTTGGTATACTTGTCTGTTTTAATAGGAACTTTTAAGAGACAACCAAACATTTTGTTGCTGTCCACACATATGTATATGTGTGCGTGTGTACATATATATATATATATATATATATATATATATATATATATATATATATATGCATATATACATACATATATGTATATGCACATACATATACATATGTATGCACATACACA
>JAKOGI010005245.1:7500-12500 GCA_029747015.1 Carnegiea gigantea | reverse complement strand
TAAGATCTTCTTGCATAAGCAAAAGGTGGGTTTGCTTGCTTTGCTTGAAACTAAAGTGAAAGAAGAGAATATGGACAAAGTTGCAAATAATCTATTTGGAGGTTAGCAGTGGATAACAAATGTAGCATGCATACCTAAGGTCAGAATTTGGGTGGCTTGGTAAACTAAAGTATACACCATCAGAGTGGTGACTATGACAGACCAATTGATACACTGTCAGGCTTGTCAACTAGCCACACAGAAGACGTTTCATATAACCTTTGTGTACGGGCAAAATAGTGACAGGTTGAGACATCAGCTATGGGCCCAGCTGGTCACTATTGCGGGGAGTATGCAAAGAGCCTGGGAGGTGCTTGGAGATTTCAATGCAATTCTACACTTCGAGGAGAGAATTGGAGGAGATGATGTCCTATATACTGACATTAAAGATTTTGCACAATGTATAAAGGATTGTGATATACAGGAAACTAGAATCAGTGGAGCACAATTCACTTAGACTAACAAAACCGTATGGTCCAAGATTGACCGAATACTAGTCAATTGCCATTGGTATGTTCAGTTTGGATACACTCATGTCAGGGGGCTTGGATGGGGATATTAGACCACACTCCCCTATTGCTCAACTTCCCCTCTACCCCTAGACCGACCAGCACCTTTAAATTTTACGAAATGTGGTGCACAGACCCACATTTCGATCAAATTGTGCACCAACAATGGCAAAGGACCAGCAAGGGTACCAAAATGCAGTAGTTATACACTAAACTACAACAGCTTCAGTATCACCTCAGAAAGTTAAATCGGGACAAGTTTGCAGATATACATGAGCAGCAGAGAAATGCAAGGGGGGAACTAGAAAGGGTTCAAAAGGAGTTCTGGGCTAACCCCACTAATGAAGAATTGCTCACCAAGGAGGGAGAATACAGAGAGAGGTATCTTAAGCTCTTAAAGTCATCATTATCCCTCATGAAGCAATAAAGCAAAGTTCAATGGCTGAATTAAGGTGATATATGCACAACCACTTTCTTTGCCAAGATGAAGCAAAGGCAATTGCAAAACTATGTGTACACATTACAGGATGATAAAGGGAATAGAGTGGAGGGGTTTGACCATATGGCTCAAGTAATGCTTGACTTCTACACGAGACTCATTGGAAGACAGAACAATACCAGGCAGGTATTAGACTATGAGGTCATGCAAGCAGGCAACCACCTATCTATCTCTCAACAATTAAGCTTAACTGCCCCGTTCGCAGAGCTTGATATCAAAACTGCTTTTCTTTCCATCCCCACCAATAAATTCCCGAGGCCGGATGGATATAGCAGTAGTTTTTTCAAGAAGTGCTAGCCTGAAATAGGTCTATTGGTATGTAAAGCTGTACAGGAATTCTTCAAAACAGGGGTTATGTTGAAGGACTACAATGCAACAAAGCTTGTGCTGATTCCAAAGGTATTATCACTTACTAGAGCATCAAAATTTCGACCTATATCATGCTGTAACATAGTCTATAAAGCCATATCCAAACTACTATGCTCCAGGCTCAAGATGGTCTTGCCAGAGCTGATTAACCCCAGCTAAGGGGCTTTCATCCATGGGCGGGAACTCCTGTTTAATGTTCTTTTATGCCAGGAACTTGCTAGAGGATATGCAAGAGCGCATATCTCACCTCGTTGTATGATGAAGATTGACCTTAAAAAGGCCTACGATTCCACTCATTTGGATTTTTCTGAGGGAATTAATGGTAAGCCTCAGATTCCCTACTATTTTCATCAAGTGGGCTATGGCTTGCATATCATCAACCTCCTTCATCATTAGCATGAAGGGGGGGGGAATATGGTTCCTTTGAGGGGGAAAGAGAATTAAGGCAAGGGGATCCACTATCCCCCTTGATGTTTGTACTCGTGATGGAGTATCTGTCCGGACTCCTTCAGAAAGCTAGCAGTACCCCCAGTTTCAAATTCCATCCGTATTGCAAGCAGCTACAATTAGCTCACCTTATCTTTGCGGATGATTTGATGCTATTTAGTGCAACAGATCCAACCTCAGTTAATTTACTAATGGAAGCATTTGCGAAATTCACTAATAGCACAGGGCTACAGGCAAACAAGGAAAAATCACAATTGGTTATGGGGGGATGCAATACTACTATGCAACAACAGATTCGAACACTGACTGAATTCTAGGAAGGCAACTTACTATTTCGATATCTGGGGGTCCCTATCACGGCTAGTAAGCTCAGCAAGGTGGAGTGTAGCCTTTTGGTAGAGAAAATAGCAAAGAAGATACACATATGGGCCACGAAATCCATCTTATATACAGGCAGAATAGCCCTCATTAACAGTGTGATCATAGGAATCTTTAATTTCTGGGCTCATATCTTTATCCTCCCACAATCTATTATCAAAGATATTATGAAATTATGCAGAAACTACTTGTAGGGAGCAGAAGCCAATTATGTCAAACCCCCCTATGTGGCATGGCACGATTGTTATGAACCAAAGAAGCATGGAGGCTTGGGAATCAGGCATGTGGATGCTTGGAATCGTGGCTGTATAGCTAAGCTGGTTTGGGTAGTTGCCTTAAAGGAAGACATTTTGTGGGTAAGATGGATACATTCCAGGTATCTTCGAAAGCACCAATGGTGGGAGTATATGCCTGGACAGGACGTGAGCTGGTATTGGAGGAAACTAAATAAGGTGAAGGAGGAGTTTAAATGGGGGAGTATGGCCACTTAGAAATGGAGGTGGGGAGGGACACATGATGGAAGATACTCGATCTAATCAGGATATAAATGGTACCTCAACACTTCAACAAAACCTACATGGATGAGGGTGGTGTGGGCAAACATCAACATCCCAAGATATAGTTTTATTGCATGGTTACTATGCCTTCAGAAACTAGCCGTAAGAAGTAACATTGCTAAATACTTCACAATGGACACAGAGTGTGAGATATGTCATGGGGCAGCCGAAACCCATGTGCATCTATTCTACAAATGTCAGTGGCAGCTGAGATCTAGAGGGGGATAGCTCAATGGCTCCAGATACCTCTACCACGAGCCGAGGAAGGCTGGTTTAATGGACTACTATGGATTAAAGGATCCAAAAGGTGGAAGCGGGTCATCTATATGGTCAACACGGCAGTGATATATCACATCTGGGCTACTAGAAACAACCTTATATTTCACGGCACAGTAACAAATGTGGATTATACATCTAGACAAATCAAAGAGCAAGTCATACAAAGAGTATTGTACATACCTCAAGGCAATCCAACATACACGGGATGTATAAACATGATACTTCGTGAGAGGGTATAGGCACACCCTATCTGGGTATAGCTAAGCGACAGGTTGTACAGTTAAATCCACAGAGAGGTGGCAATATAGTGATTTTTTTTTCTAAAAAAATAATATATATATATATATATATATATATATATATATGCATATATATGTGTGTATATATATATATTTTTTGGAAAAATGTAAAGAATCATATTAAATATAAAAACTGTCAGTGTACATCCCTATAAGTATTTGCTACCCTTGCCCCCCCTTTTTTTTGGTCATACCAACTGTTCTAAGAACTGAGTATATCTATGGGTTGTGAAGTCTAGATAAATTATCCTCTGCTTGACTTGCTCCATGACCCTTTTAATCACCTCTTGAGTACTGCCTTGTGCTTGATGGAACTCTACTAGATTCCTTTCGTACCAGATATTGTAAATTGTTGCTGCAATAGCTGCACATTTGATGTCCTTCTTAGCTCTTGTTTGTTTCTTGTTCATAATTGCACATAGCCATAGCTCCAAGTCTCCTCGAGGGTGTCTCATCCCTAGCCAGTTGCATTCCTCCCCCCACACTGTCATTGCAAACCTGCATGTGATAAACACATGGTAGTGATCTTCCTCTTCCTCATTGCATAGCTTGCATCTTGTGTCAATTTGAATGTATTTGCTGAGTCTCTTCTCAACTGGGAGTTTGTTTCTTAATGCCAACCACCATATAATGGCTTGCCTTGGAATGCAAGCTTTTGACCAAATGTACCTAGCCCATCTTACTTTTTTCTATGTATTTAGGCTTCATTGATATGCAGTCGAGACAGTAAACATCCCCTGTGGATGATGTTGCCAACTCCATTTGTTATTTAGGGTGCTCCCCTATTTAAACTGGTTCTTCACTCCACACAGTTTCTTAAGGTACCAGTAGGCATCCCTTGGTGCCTTGAAATCCCAGCATTGCTGATCTCTAAGGTATCTTCCATGGATCCATCTCACCCAGAGTAGGTTTTTCTTCATCGCAATGGCCCAAACTAATTTAGTAGCACAAGCCTGGTTCCATACCTCCAGGTTTTTCACCCCTAGGCCCCCATTCTTCTTTGGCACACACATCTCCTGCTAAGCTACTAGGGCCTGTCTTCTCCTCTCTTCAGTTGCCCCCCAGATGTAATCTCCACATAGCTTGGTGATATGCTGTGTGACTTTCTTTGGTAACATGAAGATAGATGTCCAAAATTTGTATACACCAATCACCACTGTGTTCACTAGTGCCAATCTACCAGCATATAAGAGGGATCTGGTTGACCAGTCTTTTATTTTCACAGCTATTTTCTCCACTAGCACTCTACATTCCATCTTGCTAAGCTTCCCTACAGTGATAGGTACTCCCAAGTATCTAAAGGGGAGATCCCCCTCACTGAACCCTGTAATCTCCAAGATCAGTACCCCTCCACACCCCCTAGCATGATTTGTGATTTGTCTTTGTTGGCCTCCAAGCCAGAGCTTTGGAAGAATTTGCGAAAGGCTTGCATGAGACATTCCACACTAATCTTGTTTGCTTTACAGAACAGGACTAGGTCATCAGCAAACATCAAATGCACAATCTTGAGTGTTCTGCAATTAGGGTGGAACCCAAACCCTTGTGTTTGGCTCTGTGACTGGAGTATTCTGGGGAGGTATTCCATGCTGAGCACAAAGAGAAGGGGGGGATAAAGGGTCCCCCT
>JAKOGI010005245.1:0-2500 GCA_029747015.1 Carnegiea gigantea | reverse complement strand
TGTATGCGAATTCGAAAAGTATTATTATAAAGCTGAAATATCATCAGCAGCTCCAAATTCGTTAAATTTTCATAACGATATGTTTTTTACAAAATTACCTTTCCCATGGAGTGATTTACTTTTTAATAAATGGAAAGCCACAGAACGGCCTGAACGAACTGATACGCTAGGAGTAAGGATTGAATTTGCTAGAATAACTCTAGCTGATGAATGTGAAAAAGCCTATAAACGAAAGAGGCTACAGAAGGATCAGAAAAAGTTGAAATGCAAAGATCAACTTTATTATCCTAGTAAGTTTGGTTGTCAATTAGACAAGCCCAAACAGAAAAAGAAGTTTAAAGCCAAGAAAAAACTTGGTAAACGTGTGAAGAAACACCCCAAACCCTTCAAAAAGAAGAGGAAGTTCTTTAAAAAGAAACAGAAGAAAAAGGAAGAAAAAGGTTCTTCCAAACAGATTCAGAAACAAGATTGCAAATGTTGGAATTGCAATGAGAAAGGTCATTATGCAAATGAATGCCCTAAAAGGATTAATTTTGCTGGTGTTTGCTCTAACGAGCTTTTTGAGCAGTTTTCAGGCTACGAAGAAGTAGAATTCTCAGACATAGCGTCTGACGACGAAATACTCGTCCTAACATATTTATCCAGCAGCTCAGACAATGAGTCAGACTGAAGAACATTCCCAACAAGAGGAAGGTGAATCCTCAGGTATGTACTCGAACGAAGTACTCTTTGATAAGAAGAAATATCAGAAGATTTTATCAAAAAATCTCAAGATTAATGAGCACGAAGGTTTTAAACAAACCTTATTACAGATATTTCGAAGAAAGAATATTCAGCACTTTGGTACTAATATTCAAGAAATACCTATTAGCAGCAATATCGCTGAAGGACAAGTGGAATTGCCCCTGGTTACTATTGACCAGATTAGGCAAAAAATCAGGAAAATTCCTGAGAAAGACCGAACTAAGATCGGTTACCTCCATTTTGGTGCAGTAAGAATCCATTTGAAAGCTACATTTCAAAAGGGTTTAGACACACCAATCATTCTTACTCTCATGCATAATCGCATTACAAACAGATCGGAAGCCATAATAGGCATCCTTAAGGGTAACTTGGTTTACCAAAACCTTAGTTTTACCACTTATCCAGGGTATAGTATACCTATTAGGGATTTAGACACAAATCGTGCCTTAAATCTCTATTATCATTTCCAGAGATCAGACTTACTAGAAAGTCTACACCACTCCCCATTTACCATTTACACTATGGTAAGTTACATGTTAAGTAATACACATGTCATTGATCAATTTCTCCAAAAGGATGAAATTGAGCTAGATGATATCTTTTCAGATATCTGTGAAATCCAAGAAATTTCTAGACCTAAATTGCATCCAATCAAAGAATGGCAGATTGACATTAAACAAAAGCCATTGTTTAATAGATGCAATAGTATGCAAGGTCGATATTCCATTGATGGTAGCATTTTGCGAAGCTACCCTATTGAAAGATTGCCAACCCCAAAATTGGCAAATTTCCAAATTGTGAGTAAGATTTACGTCACTCAATGGAAAGATGGATTAATTTGGATTAATCCAGCCATACAGCACAATTATGCTGGCCCTAAGCTTTATGCTCAAATACAAGAACATAAACTTACTTATGTTCCTGTACTCTTTGAATCCGTTGAAAGGATTATTCATCTCGAAAATCAAGCTTTCAACACAAAAGCTGATTTGTTATTGGGAATGCGTTTCTTATCTAAAAACACTTATTCCATTACCGAGCATTTTATGACCATTAAACTCAATGGTATAATTATTCATGCAAGCAAAGTCCATGAATAAAGTACCTTACATCAAGGTCCAATTAGTTTACAGGTTTCATCAACCTGAATGGTTTCATGCCATGATAGACACCGGATCAGATGTCACAATGGCATCCGCCAATTCTTACCCAGAAAGATACTGGAAGGATCTACACAAACCTCTGCAGGTAGTTGTAGCATCTGGACAAGTTACTAAACTTACCAAAGTCGTCTTTGGTCAGTTTATAGCTATCCATAACAGCACAGAGGACCAATACACGGTTCTACCACTACCCACCGTAGTTATACAAGCACCCAAAGATGCTACTTATAACCTACTTCTAGGAGTAGATTTCCTTAACAGATTTAAGGAATATAGTTGTGATCATTCACACATTAGTTTCCTTACCCCATATGGACATTGGATCAAGTCCCAACTCATAGCCCATCCTCAATATCGAGGAACTATCTCATTTCACCCACGCAGCCAGCATGGTGAAGATACTAGGCCCAAAAATACACTTATGTATATGTACATACATATATATATATACACACACACACACATGGCGATATATATATATATATATATATATATATATATATATATATATATATATATATATATATATATATATATATATATATATATTAATATATGTTTACATATATGTGCAAATATATATTTATATAAGT
>JAKOGI010005244.1:0-14691 GCA_029747015.1 Carnegiea gigantea | reverse complement strand
AGAACGATCAGGAGGAAAGCCTTGAAGAAGAAATTGAACTCAATGTTGAAAAAGAAGAAATACTTCACTTAGAGAAGGTTTCTCAAAAGCCAAACGAAATTGAAGAAGAGCATGCAAATATTCATTTCAATCCAAAGGAGCAAGCCCATATCCTATCCTTTCCCCACAAAATCACATTAACCCCCATTCAACCTTCCCAAATCCTCAAACCACATAAAGCCTCACAAAATGATCTATTACTCCCCTCTCTTTCCCCAACCGAATCTCACCTTAGTTTTCCCCCTTCCCACACCCACTTTTATCAAACCTCTGTGCATATTGCTTTTCAAGTGCTGCCTTTTGACCTTATTCCATCTCCCAAACCCAAAGACAGTCCTCACTTGGATTTCTTTCTCATCCCCCTCCTCTATGCCACCCTACAAATGATGCCCTTTGGCCACTCCCTACAAGAGCTCCCATTTCATAAGCATGCCTCCCTTCATGAGAAGCCTGCCAATCCTTTGAGTTTGAGGACAAACTCAAAACAACCCGGGGAGTATGATGCATATTTCCATATGCATCATTTTATTCAAGTCCAATTTCAAAGAAGAAAAGGGTCAAAGAAGATCATGCTTGGAAGTGTGCTTATTGGGTCTTATTAAGTGAGTTCAAAGACTCACGACACTATGGAGAGGTCAAAAAGAGGTTAAGCTTTGCTAGAAATTTGGTGCCGAATTCATCCCTGCGGAACCCGATTTTTATGACCACTTTTGGACAAGATCACGTGGACCCACAACTTGAGGGTCCATGTGCTTTTGAAGTTTAAGATTTCAGCTTTCAAATAAGCCCAAGTTTGTTTAATTTGGACATCATTTGATTGGGCGAAATATCACTCAAAGATACGTTATGCTGATCAAGTCCAGTCTGAGATAGGTGCATTGTTTGGGCCATAACTTTTGAACCGCTTATCCAAATTGAGAAAATGAGCCCATTCTGGAAACTAGACTTCCATGGCTTTCTAACAAGCCCAAGAACACCTGATTTGGACGAGTATGCTGGGAGATACAGCTTCTGGAAGTTGAGGCAGTTGCAAGGATTAAATTCTGGGAAACTGAAGAGTCTTCGGTTGCAAGTGAGTGTGTGGCTGACATTGTGCACGTTTTGGAGCCTTCTAGATTGGTGTAATTAGCTGAAAGAAATCCTAGAATATTCCTTGTAACCTCCCCCACCCCTTTTATGATGTGTCTTTCCATTTATCTTAGTCTTTTCATTTTACTAGTTTTAATTGTTAGAGTTATTGAGTCCTTGTGTATTTGCGAGCCTATACAAAGAGGGGGTGTGTGAGCCTTGTCGACCAGATTTCTAAGGCATTTCAAGAGTAATTCAAGCACCTTTTGAGAGTGATTCTCATTTGGTCCCAAAAAAATTCAGTCTATATCTTGAATTGGATAATTCAAGTGGATGTTCTAGGTTCTCCTTCTTTCTTTGGAGTGATCCACAGAAGAGGAAGGGAATTAGCCAAGACCAAGGTATGTGAGTGCTCGGAAGGTATCTCATACACCAAGTCTTGCACTTATCCATCTATCTTTTTCTTAATTATTTCACCAGTCAAACAACCCTTCCATTTCTCCTTTACTTTGGCTCAATTTGTATTGGGTTTTATTTGAGTTTGATTTGGTTCACTTACCCCCCCACATATACATCAATTGGTATCAGAGCCAAGGTTTTAAAGTAACCCACATCACACCCAAATACATTACAAAAAAAAAAAAACCGTGAACATCCAGTGTCCACAGGCCAGAAAGTTCGCACGGTGCCCCCGTGCCATACCACACGACCGTGCCATACTTATTTTCCAAAAATCTTCAAGTCGAGACGCAGCACGGTGCCCCCGTGCCCACCAGCACGACCGTGCCACCATACTTTTCTGCATTTCCTCAAGTCGAAGCATAGCACGGCCTGCCCGTGCCCCCTTGCACGACCGTGCCACCTTCCCTGCTGCATATTCTTCCTTCAAAGCATCTCCAACATGTCTACAAAGTCCACAAGAAGCGACCAAGCACGTGGGGAAGAGTTAGAAGCTCAAGTCACTTATCTTCGAACTCAACTTGGGCAACTTTTGGAGGAAAAACGAAGGTGGGTTCATAGCCCCACTCCCTCTCATCCTCATGAACCGGTGGTCGAATCGGAAGAAGAAGGCCTTCAATCCCGAGCCAATTCTAGTGACGAAGAAGCCCCAAGGAGACGAAGGCAAGGAAGCAATATTGGTGGTGTCCGAATTGCCATCCCCGAATTTGAAGGCCAACTTGACCCGGACTTATTTCTCGATTGGTTGCACACCATTGAGAGGATCTTTGAATATGAGGACATCCCGGAGGACAAGAAGGTAAACCTCGTAGCCCTTAAACTCCGCAAATATGCTTCAATCTGGTGGGCTAACCTTGGAGCGAAAAGAGCAAGAAATGGGAAAGGGAAAATTAGAACGTGGGCCAAAATGAAAGAAAAGCTTAAGGCCAAGTTTTTTCCCTCACACTATGTGCAAGATAATTATCTGAAACTCCACCGCCTCAAGCAAGGATCAAAAAGTGTAGAGGAGTACACTCGGGAGTTTGAACAACTCCTACTCAAATGCGACTTGAAAGAAGATGACTCTCAAACATTGGTAAGATACTTAACCGGACTTGATGAGTCTATTGCTCATATTGTTGAATTGCAACCATATTCATCCCTTGATGACTTGAGTTCTCTAGCCTACAAGGTAGAACAACAAAAGAAATCAAAGGGAAAGAGTATCCTATCCAAGCCTCTCTCTTGTCCTTACCCCACACAAAGGCTTCCGTACTACCCTCCTCGTCCACAAAATCCCCCACGACCACAAACCAAAAACACCACTCCAACCCCTCCAAAACCCCCCACACAACAGCCCAAATCTAAAGACAAGGTTCGTTGCTTTCGGTGACAAGGTATGGGACACTATGCATCTGAGTGTCCAAACAGGAGGATCGTTTCCCTAGCGGAGTACTAAGAAGCATGTGATGAACATGCCTATGACGAAGAAGAAGGAGAGCACTATGAAGAAGGAAGCTTGGAAGAAGTTGAAGAAGGCCCCGATGAAGGAGAGTTGCTTGTTATCCGCCGGGCCTTGAGTGGAATTTCCACTCAAAAGGACATGGAGTAAAGAGAAGCCATTTTTCACACCAGGTGTACCGTAGGAGACAAGGTTTGTTCCCTTATCATTGATGGAGGTAGTTGTGCTAACGTTGCCTCAAAGACTATGGTGGACAAACTCACGCTGCAAGTCTCTCCTCGTCCAAATCCCTACACCATACAATGGTTGAATCAAGGCAAAGGTTTGCAAATTACTCACCGGTGTCTTGTTTCCTTTTCAATTGGGAAAAACTATAAAGATGAGATTTGGTGTGATATAGTCCCCATGGATGCTTGCCATATATTATTGGGTAGACCATGGATTTTTGATAGAAGTGTCATCCATGATGGCCGGATGAACACTTACTCTTTTCTCAAGGACCGTAAGAAAATCACTCTTACCCCTCTCACAAGTCCTTCCCCCTCTAAACCAAAAGACAATCCTCATTTGGAAGTCTTCCTTACTACTCTTCTCAAATCTGAGCATCATGAGAATGAGTCTTTTAAAGACTTGATACTTTTACAAGAAGAGTCTAAGCCACCATCTCCCTCACATCCACTACTCACCCCTCTCCTACAAGCCTATCACTATGTTTTTCCACAAGAAATTCCACATGGCCTTCCCCCTCCAAGATCTATCCAACACAAAATAGACCTCGTTCCCGGATCCGTACTTCCAAACAAGCCGGCATACCGGATGTCTCCAAGCGAAACACAAGAAATCCAAAGACAAGTGGATGATCTCTTGTCCAAGGGTTTAATTCGGGAAAGTCTAAGCCCATGTGTCGTGCCCGCCCTTCTTGTTCCTAAGAAGGATGGTAGCATGCGTATGTGTGTTGATAGCCGGGCGATAAACAAGATCACTATCAAGTACCGGTATCCTATTCCCTGATTGGAAGATCTATTGGATGAATTACACAGAGCCGCTATCTTTTCTAAGATTGATCTTAGAAGTGGCTATTATCAGATTCGCATTTTTGAAGGTGATGAATGGAAAACCGCCTTTAAGACTAAAGGAGGTTTATATGAGTGGCTTGTAATGCCATTCGGGCTTACTAATGCCCGAGCACTTTTATGAGACTCATGAACCAAGTTCTCAAGCCCCTCATTGGAACTTGTGTTGTTGTTTACTTTGATGATATCTTGGTCTATAGTAAGACCGAGGAGGAGCATGCCAAGCATTTGCAACAAGTTTTGGAGATTCTTTCACAAGAACAACTTTATGGCAATATAGAGAAATGCTTTTTCTTCACTCCTCAAGTGGTATTCTTTGGTTTCATTGTTTCCGCCCAAGGCCTCCAAGTTGATGAAAGCAAGATCAAGGCTATTCAAGAGTGGCCAACTCCTACATCCATCACTCAAGTAAGGAGTTTTCATGGCCTAGCCTCATTTTACCGGAGGTTCATTTGAAATTTCAGCACAATTATGGCTCCTATGACCAAGGTAATTAAAGGCAAAGAGTTTTCATGGAACGAGCAAGCACAACAAGCCTTTGAAGAGATCAAGAAGAAGCTCACTAGTTCCCCCGTTCTAGCCTTGCCCGACGTTACCAAAGTCTTTGAAGTAGAATGTGATGCATCCGGGGTAGGAATTGGAGCTGTCCTATCTCAAGAGAAGAGACCCATTGCCTTTTTCAGTGAGAAGCTCAACGATGCCAAGAAGAAGTACTCCACCTATGATGTATCCTCAAGGGAAAGCCAAGAGGATGGGAAAGTTGTAAGAAAAGTGCTAGAAGTTCAAGGCAACTTTGAAACCACAAACTCACCTTAGACTTGGATAAGCAACCGGAACTAACACCAACCTTGGATACAGAAAAACCACCAAGGAAAGATGTTAGGGCCCTTAACCACCCCTTGGATACAGAAACACCACCAAGAAGGAGTTAAGCCTCTTGCTAGATCACCACTCAACCCGGCCAAAGGAAGAGATAAGCTAGAAGAGAGTTTGAGAGTTCAAAGGAGCAAAGCCCAACTTCATTTCATACAAATGCTTGAGTGAGTGGCCGGCCAAGCCTTGGGGGGGTATTAATACAAGCTTTTCAAGTACAAGCATAGGCCTTAGGTTGCACTACAAGCTAAACTAGGCAAAAATACAAAGATCAAATCAAAGCATAAAAGGATAGATGCATCCTCCACTTGACCCCTCTTCATTGCTAATCTTGAGGATGATGTGTCGACTTTGGGGCCAATGGAAGCTTCTTTGCTGCTAAGTACTCTTCATGATGGCTCTTGCAAGTGGCTAAGCATAGATTAGAGCAACAATCACCTCACTCTTCCCTCCTTGTACCCGGCTGTCCATTACCCGGTTAAAAGGGTGTTTTGTGCCTTGTTTTGGTGGTTAATAGCTCCTCATGTGTGTAATTTGGCTGAGGTTTTTTATGGCCATTTGATAATATTTTTAAAGTACTTTCAAACCATAAAAGTTTCAGATCAAATGGAGGAGAAATGGGTGATGCATATTTCCATATGCATCATTTTTATTCAAGTCCAATTTCAAAGAAGAAAAGGGTCAAAGAAGATCATGCATGGAAATGTGCCTATTTGGTCTTCTTAAGTGAGTTCAAAGGCTCGCGACACTATGGAGAGGTCAAAAAGAGGTTAAGCTTTGCTAGAAATTTGGTGCCGAATTCATCCCTGCGGAACCCGATTTTTGTGACCACTTTTGGACAAGCTCACGTGGACCCACAACTTGAGGGCCCATGTGCTTTTGAAGTTTAAGATTTCAGCTTTCAAAGCCCAAGTTTGTTTAATTTGGACATCATTTGATTGGGCAAAATATCACTCAAAGATACGTTATGCTGATCCAGTCCAGCCTGAGATAGGTGCATTGTTTGGGCCATAACTTTTAAACCACTTATCCAAGTTGAGCAAATGAGCCCATTCTGAAAACTAGACTTCCAGGGCTTTCTATCAAGCCTAAGAACGCGTGATTTGGCCGAGTATTCTGGAAGTTATGCTCTGTTGAAGTTGAGGCAGCTGCAAGGATTAATTCTGGGAATATGAAGAGGCTTCGGTTACATGTGATTGTGTGGCTGACATTGTGCACGTTTTTGGAGCCTTCTAGATTGGTGTAATCAGCTAAGAAATCCTAGAATATTCCTTGTACCCTCCCCCACCCCTTTTATGATGTGTCTTTCCATTTATCTTAGTCTTTTCATTTTACTAGTTTTAATTGTTAGGAGTTATTTGAGTCCTTTTGTTGGCTTTTGCTGAGCCTATATAAAGGGGGGGCGTGTGAGCATTGTAGATCAGATTTCTAAGGCATTTTCAAGAGTAATTCAAGCACTTTTGAGAGTGATTCTCATTTGTGTCCCAAAAATTCCTAGTTCTATATCTTGAATTTGGCTAATTCAAGTGGTGTTCTAGGTTCTCCTTCTTTTCTTTTGAGTGATTCCTCAGAAGAGTGAAGGGAATTAGCCCAAGACGAAGGTGTGAGTGGCTCCGGAAGGATTATCTCATACTCAAAGTCTTGCACTATCCATCTCTATCCTGTTTGGTTATATTCTTCATCTTTCGCATCTTTCTCTCTTTTCATTTTGCTTAAGTTTGATTTGAGTTTGATTTGGATCACTTACCACCCACATATACATCAATTGGTATCAGAGCCACGGTTCTTAAGTGACCCACTTCACACCCAAACACATCCCAAAAAGCCAAAACACAAAAACAAAAAAGAAGCACAAAGCGGCAAAACCATTCCCGAAGTCCAGAAATTTCGCACGGTGCCCCCGTGCCATACCACACGACCGTGCCCTCCCTCCTCTTCTCCAAAACAGCCTTTTTCTAGCCTAAACACATAATCCACAAAGAACCCTTAAGCATTTATCCATCATGATTTCTCTTGGGAACTTGCAAAAAGAGATTGCTTTGATTGAAAAGGAGATGGTCATCCTTGAAACTCCAAAGTTTCGTGGCAAAAAAGAAGATTTCCCTTACTGGATTTCCAAAGTGGATCAAGTTTTCACTCGCTACAATATTGACGAGCAAGAGAAGTTTAAGGTGGTTATCAAGAAGGTCCGAGGCCCTGCGCTTGAATGGTGGGAAAAGTACAAGTATAAGAGGAAGAAGAGAGGAAAAAGTAAGATCAAAACGTGGGACAAGTTGAGAGGAAAATTAATGGATACTTTCACTCCAACCTCTTACTTACACAAGCATCCTTTTCTTTCCTTTGAGGTAAACAACTTTGATTCCTCTTCGAAAAACCTCTCTTTCAACAAGGGAAGCTCAATTCCATCCCCTCAACCCACATTTTTAGCCCCTTCCACTCCACAAAAGAAGCAAACTCCACAAACAAGCCAAGCCCTTACAGATCGACCTAACCCCGACCCTTTGAACCTTAGGAGGTGTTCTAAGTGTCAAGGCTTTAGTCACACACCTACGGGCTGCCCCAACAAGGAATTCATCACCATCGCCGAATGGGAAGTAGCCATGGAGGAAGAAAGGGGGGAGAACGATCAGGAGGAAAGCCTTGAAGAAGAAATTGAACTCAAGGTTGAAAAAGAAGAAATACTTCACTTAGAGAAGGTTTCTCAAAAGCCAAACGAAATTGAAGAAGAGCATGCAAATATTCATTTCAATCCAAAGAAGCAAGACCATATCCTATCCTTTCCCCACAAAATCACATTAACCCCCATTCAACATTCCCAAATCCTCAAACCATATAAAGCCTCACAAAATGATCTATTACTCACCTCTCTTTCCCCAACCGAATCTCACCTTAGTTTTCACCCTTCCCACACCCACTTTTATCAAACCTCTGTGCATATTGCTTTTCAAGTGCTGCCTTTTGACCTTATTCCGTCTCCCAAACCCAAAGACAGTCCTCACTTGGATGTCTTTCTCATCCCCCTCCTCTATGCCACCCTACAAATGATGCCCTTTGGCCACTTCCTACAAGAGCTCCCATTCCATAAGCATGCCTCCCTTCATGAGAAGCTTGCCAATCCTTTGAGTTTGAGGACAAACTCAAAACAACCCGGGGAGTATGATGCATATTTCCATATGCATCAATTTTATTCAAGTCCAATTTCAAAGAAGAAAAGGGTCAAAGAAGATCATGCATGGAAATGTGCCTATTTGGTCTTCTTAGGTGAGTTCAAAGACTCGCGACACTATGGAGAGGTCAAAAAGAGGTTAAGCTTTGCTAGAAATTTGGTGTCGAATTCATCCCTGCGGAACCTGATTTTTGTGACCACTTTTGGACAAGCTCAAGTGGACCCACAACTTGAGGGCCCATGTGCTTTTGAAGCTTAAGATGTCAGCTTTAAAATAAGCCCAATTTTGTTTAATTTGGACATCATTTGATTGGGCAAAATATCACTCAAATATACGTTATGCTGATCCAGTCCAGTCTGAGATAGGTGCATTGTTTGGGCCATAACTTTAAAACCGCTTATCCAAATTGAGCAAATGAGCCCATTCTGGAAAATAGACTTCCAGGGCTTTCTAACAAGCCCAAGAACGCGTGATTTTGCCGAGTATTCTGGAAGTTATGCTCTGTTGAAGTTGAGGCAGCTGCAAGGATTAATTCTGGGAATATGAAGAGTCTTCGGTTACATGTGATTGTGCGGCTGATATTGTGCACGTTTTAGATGCTTCTAGATGGGAATAATCAGCTGTAGAAATCCTAGAATATTCCTTGTAACCTCCCCCACCCCTTTTATGATGTGTCTTTCCATTTATCTTAGTCTTTTCATTTTACTAGTTTTAATTGTTAGGAGTTATTTGAGTCCTTTGGTTGTCTTTTGTTGAGCCTATATAAAGGGGGGGCATGTGAGCATTGTAGATCAGATTTTCTAAGGCATTTTCAAGAGTAATTCAAGCACCTTTGAGAGTGATTCTCATTTGTGTCCCAAAAAATTCCTAGTTCTATATCTTGAATTTGGCTAATTCAAGTGGTGTTCTAGGTTCTCCTTCTTTTCTTTGGAGTGATTCCTCAGAAGAGTGAAGGGAATTAGCTCAAGACCAAGGTACGAGTGGCTCCGGAAGGATTATCTCATACTCAAAGTCTTGCACTATCCGTCTCTATCCTGTTTGGTGATATTCTTCATCTTTCGCATCTTTCTCTCTTTTCATTTTGCTTAAGTTTGATTTGAGTTTGATTTGGATCACTTACCACCCACATATACATCAATGGGCCACCAAACAGCTCCTTGTTTCAGCCATGTCCAGTTCAGCGCCAGGAAGCAGCACTTGACTTTGCTTGAGGTTTTGAGGTATCAAATGAACTCCAAATGGCTTGCAAGAGGTCTTGATGGAAAGAGCACATCTTGAACTTAAACTTAGGCTTCCTGCAACCCCGTTTCAGCCTTGGGAAGGTTAGGAAATCAGGTGCACAAAGCCGGGTTTGTGCACGCCTGAAATTTCAGTTTTGACAAAAAAGTTCTCTTGTGTTCCTAGGCTGATTTCTTGCACTTTGGACGTGGAACTTGGACTCTTTGGGCTTCCTTGTGGGCCATGGGTCATGCTAGGGGATGGACCTCCATCATCCTCCCCTTATTGAAGAGAATTTGTCCTCAAATTGATAAGGTTGTCATCCTCCTCATAAGGGCTAAGGTCGGCAACATTGAAGGTGGCCGACACGCCATATTCACCGGGCAAATTGATCTTGTAGGCATTGTCGTTGATGCGTTCTAGCACTTCAAAGGGACCGTCGGCTCTTGGCATCAACTTGCTCTTCCTTTTAGAGGGAAACCTTTCCTTTCTCAAGTGAACCCATACCAAATCATCGGGGTGAAACACCATCTTCTTCCTATGCTTGTTGGCACGGTCCTTGTAGGATGCATTGGCCTTCTCTATCTTTGCCCTCACGGTCTCATGAAGCTTTTGGATCTCTTCAACTCGCTTGCTAGCCTCCATGTGAGGCTTCTCATTCATCTCCCTTGGAACAAGATCAAGGGGACTCAAAGGATCCAAACCATACACTACCTTGAATGGGGACATACCCGTGGCCTTGCTAGGTGTTTTGTTGAAAGCGAACTCGGCATGAGGCAAGGCTAAGTCCCAAGCTTTGAGGTTGGACTTTACTAGCACTCTTAGAATGCTTCCCAAAGTCCGGTTGGTGACTTCGGTTTGCCCATCCGTTTGAGGGTGGCATGAAGTGCTATACTTAAGCTTGGTTCCCATCTTTTTCCAAAGTGTCACCCAAAAATGGCTAAGGAACTTGGTATCCCTATCCGAAACAATGGATCTAGGGATGCCATGCAACCTCATTACTTCCTTGAAGTATAGATCGGCAATGTGGGTGGCATCGTTGGTCTTGGCACAAGGTATGAAATGAGCCATCTTCGAAAAACGATCAACAACCACGAAGATGGAGTCCTTACTCCTTTGTGTTCTTGGGAGGCCAAGAACAAAATCCATGCTTACATCCTCCCAAGGATGATTGGGAGTAGGTAAGGGAGTGCATAAGCCGTGGGGTAGGAGGTGGCTTTTGGCAACTTGGCAAGTGGCACATCTCTTCAACACATCTTGGACATCTTTGCTCATACTCGGCCAATAATAATGTTCCCTTAACATCATAAGGGTCTTGTTCTCTCCAAAGTGACCGACAAGAGATCCTCCATGGACCTCACGTATGAGTAACTCTCTTGTGCCACACTTAGGCACACACAATCTGGATCCCTTGAACAAAAATCCATCTTGGACAAGGAAGTCACCTTTGGGATGTCGAAGGCACTCCTTGTAGAGCTCTCCCAAATCTTCATCATTCTCATAGAGGGACTTCAAATGCTCAAAACCAAGAATGCAAGCATCAAGTTGGAATAGCAATAAGCGCCTCCTTGACAAGGCATCGGCTCCTTGGTTGAGCTTTTCGGACTTATGTTTGATGGTGAAGTTGAAAGATTGGAGGAACTCCACCCACTTGGCATGCCGTGAGTTAAGTTTATGTTGCCCTTGAATGTATTTCAAGGCTTCATGATCGGAGTGCAAGATGAACTCACTAGCCACCAAGTAATGATTCCAATGCTCAAGGCGCCTCACTATTGCATAGAACTCCTTATTATAAGTGGAGTACTTCCTCCTTGAGTCACAAAGCTTCTCACTAAAGAAGGCTAAGGGCCGTGATGTATATGTGGGTGGTAAGTGAACCAAATCAAACTCAAATAAACCCAAATAAGAATTGAACCAAAGTAAAGAGAAAATGGAAGGTGGATTGAGGTGGAATGAAAATAATAGCAAAACAGAACAAAGGATAAACAAGACCTTGCACTTGAGATAATCCTTCGCGGAGCCACTCAAGGACTTGATCTTGGGCAAATCCTCTTGTCTTCACCAAGGAATCACTCCAATTGGAAAAGAAAAGCGAACCTAGAACACCACTTGAACTTGCCAAAATTCAAGATATAGAACTAGGGATTTGGAATACTTTTGAGAATCACACTCAAAGGTAATTGTATTTCACTTGGAAAAGCTTACAACTCTGAATTGAGAAACACTTCACACCCCCACTATATATAGGCAACAACAAGACAAGCAAAAGACACAAACTCCTAACAATTTAAAGCTAGAAAATTGAAAAGACTTAGGAAAAATAAAAAAACACAACTTAAAGGAATGGGGGAGGTTACAATGAACATTGTAGACTTCCTATCAGCTGAAGAAATCCATCCAAGTCGTGCATGATGTCAGCAAGGTGATGTCATGTAACCTATGTCTCTTTATTTGCCCAGCATTAACTCCATGCAGCAGCCTTCACTTCAACTGAGCATAACGCTCAGCACACACGTCCAAATCAGGTGATTCTAGGCTTGTTAGAAAGCCCTGGAAATCCATTTTCCAGAATGGGCTCATTTGCTCAATTTGGACAAGTAGATCAAAAGGTATGATCCGAACATTACACCTATATCAGAACTAGACTGGAGCAGGACATGTCTTCTTTGAGTAATATTTAGCCCAACCAAACGACGTCCAAATTAAACATAATTGGGCTTGTTTGAAAGCTGAGATCTTAAACTTAAAAACCATGTGGAGCCTCAAGTTGTGGGACCACTTTAGTTAGGCCAAAAAATGAGCACAAAAAAATTACCTTCCGCAGGGATGAATCGGGTACCAATTCTTCCGGAAGGAATATGAGTTTTATCCAAATTTTTGCCACTAGCTTGACTTTTTCATGATGTCTAAAGTCCTTGAACTCACATAATAAGAGAAAATATGAGAGTTCCCATGCACGCTCTTGTTTGACACTTTTCTTCTTGGAAGTTGACCTTAAATAAAAATGATGCATATGGGAATATGCATCAGGCCGCCCTTCTTGAGTGAGAACTCCTCCAATGCCAACTCCCGACGCATCACACTCTACCTCAAACACTTTATCAAAGCATGGCAAGGCAAGAACCGGTGCTTGGGTGAGTTTGGACTTGATGGTTTCAAAGGCTTCTTGAGCCTTGGGAGTCCACTTGAACGATGCACCTTTGATAACCTCGGTCATAGGGGCCATAATGGTACTAAAGTTTCTAATGAACCACCTATAGAATGAGGCAAGCCCATGGAAACTTCGCACATCATGAATACTCTTGGGGGTTGGCCAAGACCGAATTGCTTCCACTTTACTCTCATCAACTTTGATGCCTTCAATTGTGACAATGTAACCAAGGAAGGTTACCTCATGAGTGAAAAATGCACACTTCTTGAGGTTACCATAGAGCTTTTCCTTCTCTAGAACCTTCATGACTTGTGTGAGATGTTGAAGGTGCTCTTCTTCATTCTTGCTATAGATGAGGATGTCATCAAAATACACCACAACGAATTTGCCAATGAAGGGCCGGAACACTTGGTTCATGAGCCACATGAAGGTACTTGGAGCATTTGACAATCCGAATGGCATGACTAGCCACTCATACAAGCCTCCTTTGGTTTTGAAGGCCGTTTTCCATTCATCTCCCTCTCTAATGCAGATTTGGTAGTAACCACTTCTCAAATCCACCTTAGAGAACACACTAGAACCATATAACTCATCAAGCATATCCTCAAGGCGGGGAATTGGATATCTACACTTGATGGTTATCTTGTTGATTGCTCGACTATCAACGCACATACGCATGCTCCCATCTTTCTTTGGCACAAGGAGGGCCAGAACCGCACAAGGGCTCAAGCTCTCTCTAATCAACCCCTTATCCATAAGCTCATCAACTTGCCTTTGGATTTCCATGGTTTCTTTGGGGTTTGTCCGATAAGCCGGTTTGTTTGAGAGAATGGAACCGGGTATGAGGTCTATGTGGTGTTGGATGGTTCTTTATGGTGGTAAGCCGGGAGGTATTTCCTCGGGAAAGACATGGCTAAAGTGTTCAAGGAGGGAAAGGGCTAGGGGGTGTGATGGAGTGGAGGTTTCGGATTCTTCAAGGGTGGCTAGGATCCCCTCCTTGAAGGCCTTGAATTCATGGTGAGAAGCCTTAAGGAGAGGCTCACTTACGGCTAGAAGCATGTCCGAATGGTCATGGCTTGGTTGGGGCTTACTTTTGTGGAGTTGGAAAGGGCTTAATGGGGCAAGGGTGATCTTTTTCCCATCTTTGTGGAAGGTGTAGGTGTTTAGATAGCAATCATGTATGACCTTCCGATCAAACAACCAAGGTCTCCCCAACAAAAGGTGACATGCAACCATGGGGATGATATCACACCACAATTCATCATGATAGTGCTTCCCAATTGAAAATGAAATCAGGCATCTTGAATTAACTTGCAACCCCTTACCTTGATTTAGCCATTGGATGTTGTAGGGGGGAGGATGAGCCGAAGCTTGAAGGCCAAGCTTCTCCACCATAGTCACGGAAGCCACATTTGCACAACTCCCACCATCAATGATGAGGGAACACACTTTGCTTTGAATGGTGCAACGTGTATGGAAAATGTTCTCCCTTTGTTCTTCATGCTCTCTTCTTTTGGTACTCAAAGCTCTCCTCAATACAAGTAACTCTCCTTCATCCATTTCCTCAATCACTTCTTCTCGTTCCTCCATGTAATACACACCTTCTCTTTCTTCCTCCTCTTCTCCCTCTTCTTCTCTTCTCTCATCCCACTCGGCCAAGGTGATAACCCTCCTATTTGGACACTCCGAAGCAATGTGCCCAAGACCTTGACACTTGAAACATCTCCTTTGGTCATTTGCCTTAGGGTTGGGACGGTTTTGGGAAGGTGGAGTCTTTTGTGGGACTTGGTTCTTTTGTGGAGGTGAGGGTGTAGTAACCGTGGGTTTGGGAGGTGGATAAGAGCTCCCTTTGTTGAAAGGTTGGCTCTTGGGAAAGGGTTTGGGAGGTTCTCTTTTGTAGAGCTTGGATTTCCTTTGTTGCTCAACTTTGTGGGCTAAGACACACACCACATCAAAAGTGGTGTATTGTTGCAATTCCACCACATGGGCATACCTAGGATCTAACCCACCCAAATATCTCACTATGGTTTGCTCTTCGGGCTCTCTCAAGTCACACTTGATTAACAACTTCTCAAATTCCCTAGTGTACTCCTCAACACTCAAGTTCCCCTGGGTGAGATTGTGAAGTTGGGAATAATTGTCTTGTAGGTAAGATGGGGGTAGAAAACGGGCTTTGAGTTTGGTTTTCATCTTTTCCCATGT
>JAKOGI010005243.1:0-14721 GCA_029747015.1 Carnegiea gigantea | reverse complement strand
TGATGCATATTTCCATATGCATCATTTTTATTCAAGTCCAATTTCAAAGAAGAAAAAGGTCAAAGAAGATCATGCTTGGAAGTGTGCTTATTTGGTCTTATTAAGTGAGTTCAAAGACTCACGACACTATGAAGAGGTCAAAAAAAGGTTAAACTTTGCTAGAAATTTGGTGCCGAATTCATCCCTGCGGAACCCGATTTTTGTGACCACTTTTGGACAAGCTCAAGTGGACCCACAACTGGAGGCTCACAGGTTTGAAGTTTAAGATTCAGCTTTCAAATAAGGCCCAATTTTATTTTATTGGACATCATTTGATTGGGCAAAATATCACTCAAAGATCGTTGTGCTGATCCAGTCAAGTCTGAGATAGGTGCATTGTTTGCGGCCATAACTTTCAAACCGCTTATCCAAATTGAGCAAGGCTGAGACCGATTTCTGCGAAAATAGCACTTCCTGCGTGATTGTCTTTTAACATGGTCCAATGAACGCGTGATTTGGCCGAGTATTCTGGAAGTTATGCTCTGTTGAAGTTGAGGCAGTTGCAAGGATTAATGCTGGGAATATGAAGAGTCTTAGGTTACATATCTTTGTGTGGCTGATATTGTGCACGTTTTAGATGCTTCTAGATTGATGTAATCAGCTGCAAAAATCCTAGAATATTCCTTGTAACCTCCCCCACCCCCTTTTTATGATGTGTCTTTTCATTTTTCTTAGACTTTTCATTAGCTAGTTTTAATTGTTAGGAGTTATTTGAGTCCTTTGATTGTCTTTTGCTGAGTCTATAAAAGGGGAGGGGCATGTGAAGCTAATCATTCAGCATTGTAAAAGATTTCCAAAGTAATACAAGCACCTTTGAGAGTGATTCTCATTTGTGTCTCAAAAATTCCTAGTTCTATATCTTGAATTTGGCTCATTCAAGTGGTGTTCTAGGTTCTCTTCCTTTTCCAATTGGAGTGATTCCTGGGTTAAGACAAGAGAATTAGCCCAAGGTCAAGTCATTGAGTGGCTCCGTGAAGGATTATCTCAATTACGAGATCTTGTTCTATTCCTTTTCCTTGTGTAGTGAAGTTCTTCATCTAACTCATCCATCTTTCATTTCTCTTTCCAATTTGGCTTATTTTGAGTTGGAGTTTGATTTGGTTCACTTACCACCCACATCTACATCAATTGGTATCAGAGCCAAGGTTTTTAAGTGACCCACATCATACCCAAACACATCCCAAAAAGCCAAAATACAAAAAAAAAAAAGAGGCACAAACCAGCAATCCGAAGTCTTGAAGACCAGAGAAGCAGCACGGTGCCCCCGTGCCACAACACACGACCGTGCCATATTCTTTTTCCAGGAATCTTCAAGTCGAGACGGAGCACGGTGCCCCCGTGCCGCCAAGCACGCCCGTGCCACTCTACTTTTCTGCATTTTCTTCAGCCGAAGCATAGCACGGCCTGACCGTGCCCCCTTGCACGACCGTGCCACCTTTGCCACAGCCAACTTACGTTTCAAATCAATACACGAAGAACCCTAGACCTCATCCTTCATGCCGTCTTCAAAGAACTTGGAGAAAGAACTAGCTCTTATTGATATTGGATATGCTTGCCTTGCAATTCCAAAATTTCATGGCGAAAAGGAAGAGTTCACAGGTTGGTTATCTAAGGTGGAATGAGTTTTTGCTTGTTGTATCCTTAATGACCAACAGAAGTTCGAAGTGGTTATTTCAAGATTGAGAGTTTGTGCACTTCAGTGGTGGAATAAATATAAGTTTGAGCGAAAAAAGAAAGGAAAAGAAAAGGTGAGAACTTTAGAAGAAAGTGGAGTAGTAAGTTGAAGGAGGCCTTTTAACCCATCCACTTACTATGCCCATGGAAGAAAGTACTCCGTTTAGCTCACGGGTTCATTCCCTTCCACCCCACAAAAAGAACCAACCCCACAAATGATCGTTCCCCCACAACCTAGGAGGTGTCTCAAGTGCCAAGGGCTTGGACACTTATCCACGGATTGCCCAAACAACGAGGTCATTACCTTGGAAGAAAGGAAAGCCGTGGAAGGAGAGAACGATCAGGAGGAAAGCCTTGAAGAAGAAATTGAACTCAAGGTTGAAAGAGAAGAAATACTTCACTTAGAGAAGGTTTCTCAAAAGCCAAACAAAGATGAAAAGATCCAAGGAGAGGAAGCTTCAAGCCTAGTTGACCTACCTCTTGTTTTTGGTGACTGTGGTGATGAAGAGACCATAGAACTTGAGACCCAAAGATCCGAGTTGAAGCAAGAAGAGATTGTGCAAGAAATTGAGCAATCCTTCACCGAAGAAGGGTGCCAAGAAGATAATGAGGTGAATTTGAGCCTAACCCCAAGAATTGAAGAGCATGTAGTTAAAGACCTTGAAGTGATGAAGCCATGTAGGGTTGCTGAAAAGTTTGAGCAACTCTTGACCCAAGAAGAATTCACCTTAACCCCCATTCAACCTTCCCAACCCTTCAAACCACAAAAGGACCGACAAGCCTTAACCCTCATTCATCCTTCCCAAACCCTTGCCCCCAAAGAAGATTTCCCACTTCCGCCTCTTCTCCTCACCAGATATGACCCGTTTTATCATCCTCCCCTCACCCTCTTCTATATCTCTCTAGAGGTGATGCCCTTTGACCACTTCCTACAAGAGCTCCCATTTCATAAGCATGCCTCCCTTCATGAGAAGCTTGCCAACCCTTTGAGTTTGAGGACAAACTCAAAACAACCCGGGGAGTATGATGCATATTTCCATATGCATCATTTTTATTCAAGACCAATTTCAAAGAAGAAAAGGGTCAAAGAAGATCATGCTTGGAAGTGTGCTTATTTGGTCTTATTAAGTGAGTTCAAAGACTCACGACACTATGAAGAGGTCAAAAAGAGGTTAAGCTTTGCTAGAAATTTGGCGCTAAATTCATCCCTGCGGAACCCGATTTTTTGTGACCACTTTTGGACAAGCTCAAGTGGACCCACAACTTGAGGCTCCACATGGTTTTGAAGTTTAAGATTTCAGCTTTCAAATAAGCCCAATTTTATTTAATTTGGACATCATTTGATTGGGCAACATATCACTCAAAGATACGTTGTGCTGATCCAGTCCAGTCTGAGATAGGTGCATTGTTTGGGCCATAACTTTCAAACCGCTTATCCAAATTGAGCAAATGAGCCCATTCTGGAAAATAGACTTCCAGGGCTTTCTAACAAGCCCAAGAACGCGTGATTTGGCCGAGTATTCTGGAAGTTATGCTCTGTTGAAGTTGAGGCAGTTGCAAGGATTAATGCTGGGAATATGAAGAGTCTTAGGTTACATATATTTGTGTGGCTGATATTGTGCACGTTTTAGATGCTTCTAGATTGATGTAATCAGCTGCAAAAATCCTAGAATATTCCTTGTAACCTCCCCCACCCCCTTTTATGATGTGTCTTTTTATTTTTCTTAGACTTTTCATTAGCTAGTTTTAATTGTTAGGAGTTATTTGAGTCTTTTGATTGTCTTTTGCTGAGTCTATAAAAGGGGAGGGGCATGTGAAGCTAATCATTCAGCATTGTAAGAGATTTCCAAAGTAATACAAGCACCTTTGAGAGTGATTCTCATTTGTGTCTCAAAAATTCCTAGTTCTATATCTTGAATTTGGCTAATTCAAGTGGTGTTCTAGGTTCTCTATCTTTTCCAATTGGAGTGATTCCTTGGTTAAGACAAGAGAATTAGCCCAAGGTCAAGTCATTGAGTGGCTCCGTGAAGGATTATCTCAATTACGAGATCTTGTTCTATTCCTTTTCTTGTGTAGTGAAGTTCTTCATCTAACTCATCCATCTTTCATTTCTCTTTCCAATTTGGCTTATTTTGAGTTGGAGTTTGATTTGGTTCACTTGCCACCCACATATACATCAACCCCTCTCAAAAGTCCTTCCCCCTCTCAACCAAAAGACAATCCTCATTTGGAAGTCTTCTTTACTACTCTTCTCAAATCTGAGCACCATGAGTATGAGTCTTTTAAAGACTTGATACTTTTACAAGAAGAGTCTAAGCCACCATCTCCCTCACATCCACTACTCACCCCTCTCCTACAAGCCTATCACCATGTTTTTCCGCAAGAAATTCCACATGGCCTTCCCCCTCCAAGATCTATCCAATACAAGATAGTCCTCGTTCCCGGATCCGTACTTCCAAACAAGCCGGCATACCGGATGTCTCCAAGCGAAACACAAGAAATCCAAAGACAAGTGGATGATCTCTTGTCCAAGGGGTTAATTCGGGAAAGTCTAAGCCCATGTGCCGTGCCCGCCCTCCTTGTTCCTAAGAAGGATGGTAGCATGCGTATGTGTGTTGATAGCCGGGCAATAAACAAGATCACTATAAGTACCGGTATCCTATTCCCCGATTGGAAGATCTATTGGATGAATTACACGGAGCTGCTATCTTTTCTAAGATTGATCTTAGAAGTGGCTATTACCAGATTCGCATTTTTGAAGGTGATGAATGGAAAACCGCCTTTAAGACTAAAGGAGGTTTATATGAGTGGCTTGTAATGCCATTCGGGCTTACTAATGCCCCGAGCACTTTTATGAGACTCATGAACCAAGTTCTCAAGCCCCTCATTGGAACTTGTGTTGTTGTTTACTTTGATGATATCTTGGTCTATAGCAAGACCGAGGAGGAGCATGCCAAGCATTTGCAACAAGTTTTGAAGATTCTTTCTCAAGAACAACTTTATGGCAATATGGAGAAATGCTTTTTCTTCACTCCTCAAGTGGTATTCTTGGGTTTCATTGTTTCCGCCCAAGGCCTCCAAGTTGATGAAAGCAAGATCAAGGCTATTCAAGAGTGGCCAACTCCTACATCCATCACTCAAGTAAGGAGTTTTCATGGCCTAGCCTCATTCTACCGGAGGTTCATTAGAAATTTCAGCACAATTATGGCTCCTATGACTGAGGTAATTAAAGGCAGAGAGTTTTCGTGGAACGAGCAAGCACAACAAGCCTTCGAAGAGATCAAGAAGAAGCTCACTAGTTCCCCCGTTCTAGTCTTGCCCGACTTTACCAAAGTCTTTGAAGTAGAGTGTGATGCATCCGGGGTAGGAATTGGAGCTGTCCTATCTCAAGAGAAGAGACCCATTGCCTTTTTCAGTGAGAAGCTCAACGATGCCAAGAAGAAGTACTCCACCTATGACAAGGAGTTTTATGCAATCATTAGAGCATTGGAGCATTGGCGTCATTACTTAGTTGGAGGTGAATTCATCCTTTATTCTGACCATGAAGCTCTCAAATACATCCAAGGACAACATAAGCTCAACCCTAGACATGCTAAATGGGTAGAGTATCTTCAGTCCTTCCACTTCACTATCCAACATAAGGCGGGAACTCTCAACAAAGGAGCTGATGCATTATCAAGAAGGTACTCATTACTCTCTACTTTGAGTACTAAAGTACTTGGATTTGAAGTTGTTAAAGATTTGTACCCAAAAGATGATGATTTCAAGGACATTTTTGAGAAGTGTCTTAAACACCCCCATGGGTTGTTCCACTTAGAAGATGGGTTCCTATTCAAAGGTTCACGCCTTTGTATACCTCAATGTGGATTTCGAGAACTACTTATCCAAGAGCTACATGGAGGAGCCCTAGCTGGCCATTTTGGTGTCGAGAAGACTAGATCAATGTTGAAGGAACACTACTATTGGCCTAAGATGTCAAGAGATGTACAACATTTCATCAAAAGGTGTTCTACTTGTCAAATGGCTAAGAGCCATTCTTTGCCCCAATGATTGTATTCTCCACTTCCCATTCCTCAAGCCCCTTGGGAAGATATTAGCTTGGATTTCATCACGGGTTTACCTAGAACCCAAAGGAACAAAGACTCCATTATGATGGTTGTGGATCGATTCTCCAAGATGGCGCATTTCATCCCTTGCCACACCACTAATGATGCTACTCAAGTGGCTAGTCTTTATTTCAAGTAGATTGTGAGACTACATGGCATTCCCAAGAGCATGGTATCCGATCGTGACTCCAAGTTTCTTAGTCATTTTTGGCTAACTCTATGGCGCAAAATGGGTACTCAACTCAAGTTTAGCACTACTTGTCATCCCCAAACTAATGGACAAACTGAAGTCACCAATAGGACTTTGGGTACCTTACTTAGAGTCCTAGTGAAGAAGCATTTGAAGAATTGGGATGAGTTGCTACCACATGCCGAGTTTGCATTCAATCGAGTGCCTAGCAAGTCCACCCAACTCTCTCCATTTCAAGTTGTCTATGGCTACAATCCCAAGTGTCCCTTGGATCTTGTTCCCATTCCAACTCCCACAAAATTTAGTTGGGAAGCTGAAAAAAGAGCCAAGGAGATCCAAGAACTTCATGCAAGAGTTAGAGATAACATTGCCAAGGCTAATGAGAGAGCCATGCAAAGCGCCAACAAGCATCTCAAGGAGGTACATTTTCAGCCAGGAGATTTGGTATGGATTCACATGAGGAAGGAGCGTTTCCCTTCAAAGAGAAAATCTAAGTTGATGCCGCGTTCCGATGGTCCATTTGAAATCCTTGAGAAGGTTGGGCCCAATGCATATAAGGTTGATCTACCTGGAGATTATGGAGTTTCGGCTACCTTCAATGTCTCCGATCTTAGCCCCTTTTTCGATGATGAGCCCCTTCCTAGTTTGAGGGCAAACTTTCACTTACCCGGGGGGAATGATGGAGACCATCGTGAGAAGCCCAAAGACCATCAAGCTCAGTCCAAGGAGGACTCACTCAAGCTTCAAGAAGTCAAGGAAGTTGCCAAACTTTGCCGGAAATTGGCGTTCATACCCGAAGAGGTAGTGCCGCCTTCATCCAGAAATTTCCCGCTTTTTGTGTGCACTTTTGGCCTACCTAAAGTGGTCCCACAACTTGAGGCTCCACATGGTTTTGAAGTTTAAGATTTCAGCTTTCAAATAAGCCCAAGTTTGTTTAATTTGGACATCATTTGATTGGGCAAAATATCACTCAAAGATACGTTGTGCTGATCCAGTCCAGTCTGAGATAGGTGCATTGTTTGGGCCATAACTTTCAAACCGCTTATCCAAATTGAGCAAATGAGCCCATTCTGGAAAATAGACTTCCAGGGCTTTCTAACAAGCCCAAGAACGCGTGATTTGGCCGAGTATTCTGGAAGTTATGCTCTGTTGAAGTTGAGGCAGTTGCAAGGATTAATGCTGGGAATATGAAGAGTCTTCGGTTACATATACTTGTGTGGCTGATATTGTGCACGTTTTAGATGCTTCTAGATTGATGTAATCAGCTGCAAAAATCCTAGAATATTCCTTGTAACCTCCCCCACCCCTTTTATGATGAGTCTTTTCATTTTTCTTAGACTTTTCATTAGCTAGTTTTAATTGTTAGGAGTTATTTGAGTCCTTTGATTGTCTTTTGCTGAGTCTATAAAAGGGGAGGGGCGTGTGAAGCTATTCATTCAGCATTGTAAGAAATTTCCAAAGCAATACAAGTACTTTGAGTGTGTTTCTCAAAAGTGCAACTAAATTCCTAGTTCTATATCTTGAATTGTGGCAAATTCAAGTGGTGTTCTAGGTTCTCTTCCTTTTCCAATTGGAGTGATTCCTTGGTTAAGACAAGAGAATTAGCCCAAGGTCAAGTCATTGAGTGGCTCCGTGAAGGATTATCTCAATTACAAGATCTTGTTCTATCCCTTTTTCTTGTGTAGTGAAGTTCTTCATCCATCTCATCCATCTTTCATTTCTCTTCCCAATTTGGCTTATTTTGAGTTGGAGTTTGATTTGGTTCACTTGCCACCCACTTATACATCAATTACGGCTCCTATGACTGAAGTGATCAAAGGAACATCCTTTGCATGGACTCCCAAAGCTCAATCTGCCTTTGAAGATATCAAATCAAAGCTTACTCAAGCACCGGTACTCGCTTTACCATGCTTTGGTAAGATATTTGAAGTTGAATGTTGATGCATATTTCCATATGCATCATTTTTATTCAACTCCAATTTCAAAGAAGAAAAGGGTCAAAGAAGATCATTCATGGAAATGTGCCTATTTGGTCTTCTTAAGTGAGTTCAAAGACTCGCGACACTATGGAGAGGTCAAAAAGAGGTTAAACTTTGCTAGAAATTTGGTGCCGAATTCATCCCTGCGGAACCCGATTTTTGTGACCACTTTTGGACAAACCCACAACTTGAGGGCCCATGTGCTTTTGAAGCTTAAGATGTCAGCTTTAAAATAAGCCCAAGTTTATTTAATTTGGACATCATTTGATTGGGCAAAATATCACTCAAAGATACGTTTTGCTGATCCAGTCCAGTCTGAGATAGGTGCATTGTTTGGGCCATAACTTTCAAACCGCTTATCCAAATTGAGCAAATGAGCCTATTCTGGAAAATAGACTTCCAGGGCTTTCTAACAAGCCCAAGAACGCGTGATTTGGCCGAGTATTCTGGAAGGTATGCTCTGTTGAAGTTGAGGCAGTTGCAAGGATTAATGCTGGGAATATGAAGAGTCTTAGGTTACATATATTTATGTGGCTGATATTGTGCACGTTTTAGATGCTTCTAGATTGATGTAATCAGCTGCAAAAATCCTATAATATTCCTTGTAACCTCCCCCACCCCTTTTATGATGTGTCTTTTCATTTATCTTAGTCTTTTCATTTTACTAGTTTTAATTGTTAGGAGTTATTTGAGTTCTTTTGTTGTCTTTTGCTGAGCCTATATAAAGGGGGGGCGTGTGAGCATTGTAGATCAGATTTCTAAGGCATTTTCAAGAGTAATTCAAGCACCTTTGAGAGTGATTCTCATTTGTGTCCCAAAAAGTCCTAGTTCTATATCTTGAATTTGGCTAATTCAAGTGGTGTTCTAGGTTCTCTATCTTTTCCAATTGGAGTGATTCCTTGGTAAGACAAGAGAATTAGCCCAAGATCAAGTCATAGAGTGGCTCCGTGAAGGATTATCTCAATTACAAGATCTTGTTCTATCCCTTTTTCTTATGTAGTGAAGTTCTTCATCCATCTCATCCATCTTTCATTTCTCTTCCCAATTTGGCTTATTTTGAGTTGGAGTTTGATTTGGTTCACTCCCCCCCCACATCTACATCAATTGGTATCAGAGCCAGGTTTTTTAAGTGACCCACATCACACCCAAACACATCCCAAAAAGCCAAAATACCAAAAAAAAAAAAAGAGGCACAAACCGGCAATCCGAAGTCTTGAAGACCAGAGAAGCAGCACGGTGCCCCCGTGCCACCAAGCACGACCGTGCCACGGTAAGTTTCTGCATTTCTTCAAGTCGAAGCATAGCACGGCCTGCCCGTGCCCCCTTGCACGACCGTGCCACCTTTGCCACAGCCAACTTACGTTTCAAATCAATCCACGAAGAACCCTAGACCTCATCCTTCATGCCGTCTTCAAAGAACTTGGAGAAAGAACCAGCTCTTATTGATATTGGATATGCTTGTTTTGCAATTCCAAAATTTCATGGCGAAAAGGAAGAGTTCGCAGGTTGGTTATCTAAGGTGGAACGAGTTTTTACTTGTTGTATCCTTAATGACCAACAGAAGTTCGAAGTGGTTATTTCAAGATTGAGAGGTTGTGCACTTCAGTGGTGGAATAAATATAAGTTTGAGCGAAAAAAGAAAGTAAAAGAAAAGGTGAGAACTTGGAAGAAATTGAGTAGTAAGTTGAAGGGTTCCTTTTACCCATCCACTTACATGCCCATGGAAGAAAGTATCTCCGTTAAGCTCACGGGTTTATTCCCTTCCACCCCACAAAAAGAACCAACCCCACAAATGATCTTTCCCCCACAACCTAGGAGGTGTCTCAAGTGCCAAGGGCTTGGACACTTATCCACGAATTGCCCAAATAACGAGGTCATTACCTTGGAAGAAAGGAAAGCCATGAAAGAAGAGAACGATCAGGAGGAAAGCCTTGAAGAAGAAATTGAACTCAAGGTTGAAAGAGAAGAAATACTTCACTTAGAGAAGGTTTCTCAAAAGCCAAACAAAGATGAAAAGATCCAAGGAGAGAAAGCTTCAAGCCTAGTTGACCTACCTCTTGTTTTTGGTGACTGTGGTGATGAAGAGACCATTGAACTTGAGACCCAAAGATCCGAGTTGAAGCAAGAGGAGATTGTGCAAGAAATTGAGCAATCCTTCACCCAAGAAGGGTGCCAAGAAGATAATGAGGTGAATTTGAGCATAACCCCAAGAATTGAAGAGCATGTAGTTAAAGACCTTGAAGTGCTGAAGCCATGTAGGGTTGCTGAAGAGTTTGAACAACTCTTGATTCAAGAAGTACGCCCTACCGAACCCCAAGCACCCGAGTTGGAGGCATGTGGGGTTATTGAAGAAGTTGAGCAACTCTTGACCCAAGAAGAATTCACCTTAACCCCCATTCAACCTTCCCAACCCTTCAAACCACAAAAGGACCGCCAAGCCTTAACCCTCATTCATCCTTCCCAAACCCTTGCCCCCAAAGAAGATTTCCCACTTCCGCCTCTTCTCCTCACCAGGTATGACCCGTTTTTTCATCCTCCCCTCACCCTCTTCTATATCTCTCTAGAGGTGATGCCCTGTGACCTCCTTCCCCAAAAGCTTCCATATTGTAAGCGCGACCCCTTTCTTGAGAGGCTTGCCAACACTTTGAGTTTGAGGACAAACTCAAAACAACCCAGGGAGTATGATGCATATTTCCATATGCATCATTTTTATTCAACTCCAATTTCAAAGAAGAAAAGGGTCAAAGAAGATCATGCATGGAAATGTGCCTATTTTGTCTTCTTAAGTGAGTTCAAAGACTCGCGACACTATGGAGAGGTCAAAAAGAGGTTAAACTTTGCTAGAAATTTGGTGCCGAATTCATCCCTGCGGAACCCAATTTTTTGTGACCACTTTTGGACAAGCTCAAGTGGACCCACAACTTGAGGCTCCACATGGTTTTGAAGTTTAAGATTTCAGCTTTCAAATAAGCCCAAGTTTATTTAATTTGGACATCATTTGATTGGGCAAAATATCACTCAAAGATACGTTGTGCGGATCCAGTCCAGTCTGAGATAGGTGCATTGTTTGGGCCATAACTTTCAAATCGCTTATCCAAATTGAGCAAATGAGCCCATTCTGGAAAATAAACTTCCAGGGCTTTCTAACAAGCCCAAGAACGCGTGATTTGTCCGAGTATTCTGGAAGTTATGCTCTGTTGAAGTTCTGGCAGTTGCAAGGATTAATGCTGGGAATATGAAGAATCTTAGGTTACATATATTTGTGTGGCTGATATTGTGCACGTTTTAGATGCTTCTAGATTGATGTAATCAGCTGCAAAAATCCTAGAATATTCCTTGTAACCTTCCCCACCCCCTTTTATGATGTGTCTTTTCATTTTTTCTTAGACTTTTCATTAGCTAGTTTTTAATTGTTAGGAGTTATTTGAGTCTTTTGATTGTCTTTTACTGAGTCTATAAAAGGGGAGGGGCATGTGAAGCTAATCATTGAGCATTGTAAGAGATTTCCAAAGTAATACAAGCTCCTTTGAGAGTGATTCTCATTTGTGTCTCAAAAATTCCTAGTTCTATATCTTGAATTTGGCTATTCAAGTGGTGTTCTAGGTTCTCTATCTTTTCCAATTGGAGTGATTCCTTGGTAAGACAAGAGAATTAGCCCAAGATCAAGTCATTGAGTGGCTCCGTGAAGGATTATCTCAATTACAAGATCTTGTTCTATCCCTTTTTTTTGTGTGGTGAAGTTCTTCATCCATCTCATCCATCTTTCATTTCTCTTTCCAATTTGGCTTATTTGAGTTGGAGTTTGATTTGGTTCACTTACCACCCACATCTACATCAAATGTGATGCCTCTGGTGTAGGTATTGGTGGAGTTCTTACACAAGAAGGTAAACCCCTAGCCTTCTTTAGTGAGAAGTTATGTGAATCCAGAAGAAAATATTCCACTTATGACAAGGAGTTTTATGTTATTGTCAGATGTTTAGAGCATTGGAGTCATTATCTCGTTGCTAGTGAGTTTATCTTGCATTCTGACCATGAAGCATTGAAGTACATACAAGGGCAGCATAAGTTAAACTCCAGGCATGCCAAATGGTTGAGTTTATGCAATCATATCATTTCACCATCAAGCACAAGTCAGGTAAACTCAATCAAGGTGCAGATGCTCTATCGCGGAGGTATCTCTTATTGTTTTAATTAGATGCTTGTATACTTGGTTTTGAGCATCTAAAGATTCTATATGACAATGATGAAGACTTTGGGGCATTATATGCTAAATGTTCTAAACACCCCAAAGGAGATTTTCATGTTCAGGAGGGCTTTCTATTCAAGGGAGCTCGATTATGTATTCCAAAGTGTAGCACAAGAGAGCTATTAATTAGAGAGGTTCATGGAGGATCATTAGCTGGGCATTATGGAGAAAACAAGACTGTTATCATGCTGAGAGAGCATTATTATTGGCCAGCTATGGAAAGAGACGTCCAAGACATACTTAAAAGGTGTGGAACTTGGCAAGTGGCAAAGAGTCATTCACTACCCCACGGTTTGTGATGTAACTGCCGATGGTTCAAGCTAAAACTCAAATTAAGAGTGAAAGCTTACAAACCAAAGGTAGATACAATCAAGGGAAAACCAAGGAAAGTGGACACATAATATGATGGTTGTGAAGCATCAAACATGTGAGGGAGGAATGGAACTTATGATGTATCCTCAAGGGGGGGTAGCCAAAGCAAGCCAAATCAGAATGCAAAGAGAACAAACGGATTCAAGCTTCCTTTGTAAACACAAGTTCAAAGTAGGATAGTTTTGTGAATAGAACCGAAACTAGCACCTCACTTGGATACAGAAACACCACCAAGTTTAGTACTAGGGCCCTTAACAACTCCTTGGATACAAAAACACCACCAAAGAGAGGTTAAGACTCTTGCTAGATCACCACCCTACCCGGCCAAAGATAGAGATAAGCTAGAAGAGAGTTTGGGAGTTCAAAGGAGCAAAGCTCAACTTCAATCTATTTTCTCAACATGATGGCCGGCCAAAGGGCCTTGGGGGGCTTAAATACAAAGCTTCCTAGTACAAAACATAGGCCCTAGACTACCTTACAAGCTAAACTAGGCAAAAACCTGAAAATCAAACAACACCAAAAACGGTTAGATTAAACCGTGGCTTGACACATCTTCATTGTTGATCTTGAGGCTTAGGGGTCGACCTTGGGAGCTTGGGAGACTTCAATCAGCAGCTTGGCACTCTAATCAAGTCATTTGCAAGTGGATTAAACCTTGATACGAGCAAAAAGCACCTCAAAAAGAACAATATGCAGCTGCTGCCTTTACCCGGGTAAAAGGGAGTTTCTTCCCTTAATTTGCTGGTTAATAGCTCCACAAGTGTGTAATTTGGCTGAGTTTTTTTATGGCCACTTGATACTATTTTTAATATGCTTTCAAGCCATAAAAGTTTCAGTCCAAATGGAGGAGCTTTGGGCGTCCAAACAGACCCATTTCCAGAACTGGGCAGAACTGAAACAGTTTTGAGCACTTGACTTCAACAGCTGGTTTGAGGCAGCAAATGACCTCCAAATGACTTGCAATTGGTCTTACTGGAAAGAACACATCTTAAACTTAAAGTTAGGCCTCCTGCATCCCAATCATATCCATTGGAAGGTCATGTAAAAAGGTGTACAAAACTGGGTTTGTTCACAGGCCGAAAACAGGATGAAGGCTGAAAATGACTAAGACAAACTAGGCATGTTTTTTGCACTTTAGCCATTGATTCTGATTGTTTTGGAGCACCTTGAGGGTAGGTATTCATGGTCATGGATGGATCTCCATCAACTTAGAATCAAGGGATTCTAAGTAAAAATCAAAAGGGAACTTTGAGATATCTTCAAGGGGATTGTGTTGGACGTATGAAGGGTAGAAGATAACCAAGCTAAACACGAAGCAAACAAGAAAAAAACCACACGGCAAGGGTGGCACGGTCGTGCACTTAGGCACGGTATGGCTGTGCCATATTGCTGCCAAGCATGGCCAGTTTTGTGGTGTTTCACGGTTTGAGTTTGGCTTTGTGTTTGTGTGGAAAGCTAAGCCAAAGGGGCTATCCTTAGCCTTGCATCAGCATGGTAATGGATGAATGAAGGTTTGTAAATGTATGGAATGCAGGAGAATTAAAGATAAGAATTCACTAACTCAATTTAAGCTAGCAAATCTTCCTTCAATTCTCTTTGAATACTTGAAGATTATCAAGGTAGTTGGATAGTGCTAAACTCAATGTTTGGATACAGATATCACCACCAAACTTAAGTTTGGAGTCTTTAACCTTGGATTAAGATACAGAAACACCGCTTAATTCAAGATTAAAACCTACTTGATCACCACCTTAATTGACTAGATTAAGGATAAGCAAGTTGGAATTTGGTTGCACTAAGGCATGAAAGCACAAAGCTCTCAAACGGGTTTTGACTTAAATCTGATTTTTCTTAGTAGGAGGCATGCAAGCTCTTTAAATAGAGGTAAGCTAGCAAGCAAGCACATATACAAGCACCTTGACCTTTCCCTCCTAGTAAGGAAAGGTATTAAGAACTAATACAAAACCGGTTAAGCTTAATCTAAGTGCAAAGCTTGCTTAAACTAATCTAAATACATTCAAAGCATAAAGTAACGTAATACTAATACTTATTATGCATTAATCTACTCATACTTAAGCTTAATACAATCAGAATGCTTGCTGAATTTTCATTGG
>JAKOGI010005242.1:0-14747 GCA_029747015.1 Carnegiea gigantea | reverse complement strand
AAGTTAAGAATTACTAACTCAAGATTAAGCTAGCAAACTCACTTTAACTATCTTTGAACACTTGAGATAAAACACCAAATGAGATAGAACTAAACTTGAAGAATGGATAAAGAAACACCACCAAACTCAAGTTTAGGGCCCTTAAACTATGATTAAGATACAGATATCACCACTTAATCAAGCTTAAGACTTCACTTGAACACCACCTTAATCGGCCAAAATTAAGGATAAGCAAGCTAAGTGTTTGGAGTGTGCCTAAGCACCGAAAGCACAATGCTCTCAACTTTGAGTTTGATTCAAATCTGGTATATGTTACAAGGGGGCCGTGTGCCTTTAAATAAGCAAGCTAGCAGCCATACAAGCACACACCTCACCTTTCCCTCCTAAGGAGGAAAGGTATTAAGAGCTAAACAAGCTGATTTGTGCTAATCTAAAATACAAGCTTGCTTAAACTAGTCTAATACATTCTAAACATGAAGTAAAACATTATTAATACTTATTTTACATTAATCTACTCATAAACAAAGCTTAAACATGCTGATTTGCTTGCTGAATTCCTATTGGACAGCCGTAAAGTGCATTCCCCTTTTCGGCTCACCAATCAGATTGCATGGTGCTGTTTTCTCCTTTGTTTTCTCATTGGTTCACACATTTCAAAGCCTTATCAGCAGCAAATTATTGTGTTTCTAGCAAGCCTTGGACGTGGTGTGATGTAGGCAAGCAACCAAGCAGCTGGGAAAACCCACTGGAGAAGGAAAAACACCTCATGCTTAAAACAGGTTGCGCTGGCAGAATGCAGGGTCTGATTGCAGGCCACATTTCCCAGTGCAAACGTGGTCATAACTTGTCTTGCCACACATGGTTGGAAAGCTTAAGAAGTTCTCTAACAGCTCCAAGTGGAATTACTCAATTTGGAGTTCATTTGCCTGATCAAAATATCAAAATGGCTAGACTGGTCTGAACTGAGTCTCAGTCTGCACGGTTTGGAAGACTGACCTGGTTCTTCATCTTCCACTTGACTTAACTTGCTTTTATCACTTGGACCACATAGCTAACATCTTGGGGACCCAAAATATGTAAAAATACAAGACTTATACTAAAATATAACTTAAGGAACGAAAAGAACAAAACCGGATACATTCTGACCCTGCTGGACAGTTTGTATATCTTGGGTTTATTAGCTAATTTGAGAGGGCAAATGAAGTCCAAATGGGATGAAACTTTTTTTGTTGCAAAGCGGACTTCTTGAACTTTAATCCCAATGCAAAATATTGGACTTAAACCTTAAAGGGTTTGACGTAATTAACCTCTCAAAACCGGGTTTGCTGTGAAAACAAACCTGACCTGCTGTTTTAGGTCCTTAAACAAAACAAGGATGAATTATTCACCCTTTAATCACCAAAATAAAATTACCTAGCTTGATTTGATTTTTTAAATCAAAGGGCATGGGGGGATCTCCATCATCCTCCCCTTGTTAAAAAGATTTGTCCTCAAATCAACTTAGGTAATTACCTCCTCTTCTTGATTCATTGTATGGCTGAAACAGAATCAACCATTCAAATAACTTGCCTTTGACCTTGGAGGCTCTCTTCTCTTCATGTCCCTTGCTGATTTGGATGTTGTATATGGGGGACTCTTTAAACATGTCATGAACCACTTCCTCACTTACTCTTAATTCAAGATTAGGAGTTCTAAGTAATGGCCTTGAATGCTTTTGACAGAAGGTTTGTTTGAGTGCTTTCGGTGGGGGTGGAGTGGGTGAAAGTTTTGATGGTTCACCAAAAGGAATGAAAAGATGGTTATGATGGTTCTTGTCTTTTGGTGGATGGTGGGTGGCTAAGGTGAGTATTTCACCTTCTTCCGCCTCAAGCTTTTTCTCTTCAAATGTATTCCCATCTTTCTCTTCTCGATCCTCCTTTTCTTCCTCCTTGATTTCCTCTTGTTCATCTTCATGCTCATCAAACTTAGGAGGTAAGTTGATGGTAACCTCATTAACTTTGTGACTTTGATCTACCTCTGGTGAAACAAAGGGCTGATTGGATTTGCTTCTTTCTTCAAACCAGAGGGTGAGTAGATCAAGTTCTCTTTCTTGCTGTTGCATTTCCCAGTTTATTTCTTGTGTTCTGAGGTTAAATGCTTCAAGCTCTTTTTGTAGTTTGAGGATTTTTCTAAGGGACATATCTTTCCCAATTCTCATTGCGAAAGTGGGTGTTTTGAGGGAATGAATTTGGATTTTTGTTTTGAGGAGCTTTGGGCGTGTGGATGGTGTGGGTTTCAGGCCAAGTTCTGAACTTGCTCTGATACCAAATATGATGTACCTGCCGAGGGTCTAGGCTAATACTCAAATTAAGAGTGAAAGCTTACAAACCAAAGGTGGATACAATCAAAGGAAAACTAAGGACAGTGGCACATAATATGTTGGTTGTGAGGCAACAAACATGTGAGGGAGGAATGGAACTTAGAATCAAGGGATTCTAAGTGAAAATCAAAGGAAGTTTGATGTACTTTGATGTATATCTCAAAGGTAGCGGAACGTGAAGGAACCAAGTACAAGCTACAAGAAATGAAGCAATTAAGTGGACAACCACACGGAAGATAGTGTGGCACTGTCGTGGCCTTTAGGCCACGGGCAGGCGTGCCACTTTTTGGTTTGTGACACCATGTTTCTCCCACTTTATGCACGGTTGAGTAATGGTTGAGGTTTGTGATGGAAAGCTCGACTATCAGAGGTTATAGTCTAAGCCTTGAATAAGCATGGGGATAGATATATGAGTGGCTTGTAAATGAGAGAAAGGGGGAGAGAAGCAAAGTTAAGATTCACTAACTCCAAATTAAAGCTAGCAAACTCACTTTAGCTCTCTTTGAATCCTTGAGTATAACACCAAATGAGATAGAACTAAACTTGAAGAATGGATACAGAAACACCACCAAACTCAAGTTTAGGGGCCTTAAACTATGATTAAGATACAGATATCACCACTTAATTGCGTTTAAGACTTCACTTAATCACCACCTTAACCAGCCTAGTTAAGGATAAGCAAGTTTAGTATTTGGAGTGTGCCTAAGCACCGAAAGCACAATGCTCTCAACTTTGAGTTTGATTCAAATCTCGTATATGTTAAAGGGGGGGCTGTGTGCCGTTAAATAAGCAAGCTAGCAGCCACACAAGCACACACCTCACCTTTCCCTCCTAAGGAGGAAAGGTATTAAGAGCTAAACAAGCTGATTTGTGCTAATCTAAAATACAAGCTTGTTTAAACTAGTCTAATACATGCTAAACATGAAGTAAAACATTATTAATGCTTATTATACATTAATCTACTCATAAACAAAGCTTAAACATGCTGATTTGCTTGCTGAATTCCTATTGGATAGCCGTAAAGTGCCTTCCCCTTTTCGGCTCACCAATCAGATTGCATGGTGTTGTTTTCTCCTTTGTTTTCTCATTGGTTCACACGTTTCAAAGCCTTCTCAGCAGCAAATTATTGTGTTCTAGCAAGCCTTGGACGTGTATGATGTAGGCAAGCAACCAAGCAGCTGGGAAAACCCACTTGAGAGGGAAAAACACCTCATGCTTAAACCGGGTTGTGCTGGCAGAATGCAGGGTCTGATTGCAGGCCACGTTTCCTAGGGCAAACGTGGTCATAACTTGTCTTGCCACACATGGTTGGAAAGCTTAAGAAGTCCTCTAACATCTCCAAGTGGAATTACTCAATGTGGAGTTCATTTGCCTGATGAAAATATCAAAATGGCTAGGCTGGTCTGAACTGAGTCTCAGTCTGCACGGTTTGGAAGATTGACCTGGTTCTTCATCTTCCACTTGACTTAACTTGCTTTTATCACTTGGAACACATAGCTAACATCTTGGGGACCCAAAATATGTAAAAATACAAGACTTATACCAAAATATAGCTTAAGAAATGAAAAGAGCAATACCGGGTACATTCTGACCCTGATGGACAGTTTGTATATCTTGGGTTTATTAGCTAATTTGAGAGGGCAAATGAAGTCTAAATGGGATGAAACGTTTTTTGTTGCAAATCTGACTTCTTGAACTTTAATCCCAATGCAAAATATTGGACTTAAACCTTAAAGGGTTTGACGTAATTAACCTCTCAAAAACCGGGTTTGCTGTGAAAACAAACCTGACCTGCTGTTTTAGGTCCTTAAACAAAACAAGGATGAATTATTCACCCTTTAATCACCAAAATGAAATTACCTAGCTTGATTTGATTTTTTAAATCAAAGGGCATGGAGGGATCTCCATCATCCTCCCCTTGTTAAAAAGATTTGTCCTCAAATCAACTTAGGTAATTACCTCCTCTTCTTGATTTATTGTATGGCTGAAACAGAATCAACCATTCGAATAACTTGCCTTTGATCTTGGAGGCTCTCTTCTCTTCTTGTCCCTTGCTGATTTGGATGTTGTATATGGGGGACTCTTTAAACATGTCATGAACCACTTCCTCACTTACTCTTGAGATTAGGAGTTGTAAGTAATGGCCTTGAATGCTTTTGACAGAAGGTTTGTTTGAGTGCTTTGGGTGGGGGTGGAGTGGGTGAAAGTTTTGATGGTTCACCAAAAGGAATGAAAAGATGGTTATGATGGTTCTTGTCTTTTGGTGTTTGGTGGGTGACTAAGGTGAGTATTTCACCTTCTTCCGCCTCAAGCTTTTTCTCTTCAAATGTATTCCCATCTTTCTCTTCTCGATCCTCCTTTCCTTCCTCCTTGATTTCCTCTTGTTCATCTTCATGTTCATCAAACTTGGGAGGTAAGTTGATGGTAACCTCATTAACTTTGTGACTTTGATCAATCTCTGGTGAAACAAAGGGCTGATTGGATTTTCTTCTTTCTTCAAATCAGAGGGTGAGTAGATCAAGTTCTCTTTCTTGCTGTTGCATTTCCCAGTTTATTTCTTGTGTTCTGAGGTCAAATGCTTCAAGCTCTTTTTGTAGTTTGAGGATTTTTCGAAGGCACATATCTTTCCCAATTCTCATTGCGAAAGTGGGTGTTTTGAGGGAATGAATTTGGATTTGTGTTTTGAGGAGCTTTGGGCGTGTGGATGGTGTGGGTTTCAGGCCAAGTTCTGAACTTGCTCTGATACCAAATATGATGAACCTGCCGTGGGTCTAGGCTAAAACTCAAATTAAGAGTGAAACCTTACAAACCAAAGGTAGATACAATCAAGGGAAAACCAAGGAAAGTGGACACATAATATGATGGTTATGAAGCATCAAACATGTGAGGGAGGAATGGAACTTAGAATCAAGGGATTCTAAGTAAAAATCAAAAGGGAACTTTGAGATATCTTCAAGGGGATTGTGTTGGTCATATGAAGGGTAGAAGATAACCAAGCTAAACACGAAGCAAACAAGAAAAAAACCACACGGCAAGGGTGGCACGGTCGTGCACTTAGGCACGGTGTGGCCGTGCCATATTACTGCCAAGCATGGCCGGTTTTGTGGTGTTTCACGGTTTGAGGTTGGCTTTGTGTTTGTGTGGAAAGCTAAGCCAAAGGGGCTATCCTTAGCCTTGCATCAGCATGGTAATGGATGAATGAAGGTTTGTAAATGTATGGAATGAAGGGGAATTAAAGATAAGAATTCACTAACTCAATTTAAGCTAGCAAATCTTCCTTCACTTCTCTTTGAATACTTGAAGATTATCAAGGTAGTTGGATAGTGCCAAACTCAATGTTTGGATACAGATATCACCACCAAACTTAAGTTTAGAGTCTTTAACCTTGGATTAAGATACAGAAACATCACTTAATTCAAGATTAAAACCTACTTGATCACCACCTTAATTGACTAGATTAAAGATAAGCAAGTTGGAATTTGGTTGCACTAAGGCATGAAAGCACAAAGCTCTCAAAGGGGTTTTCTTTCGAAATCTGATATATGTTAAAGGGGGGGCCGTGTGCCTTTAAGTAAGCAAGCTAGCAGCCACACAAGCACACACCTCACCTTTCCCTCCTAAGGAGGAAAGGTATTAAGAGCTAAACAAGCTGATTTGTGCTAATCTAAAATACAAGCTTGCTTAAACAAGTCTAATACATTCTAAACATGAAGTAAAACATTATTAATACTTATTATACATTAATCTACTCATAAACAAAGCTTAAACATGCTGATTTGCTTGCTGAATTCCCATTGGATAGCCGTAAAGTGTCTTCCCCTTTTCGGCTCACCAATCAGCTTGCATGGTGCTGTTTTCTTCTTTGTTTTCTCATTGGTTCACACGTTTCAAAGCCTTCTCAGCAGCAAATTATTGTGTTTCTAGCAAGCCTTGGACGTGGTGTGATGTGGGCAAGCAACCAAGCAGCTAGGAAAACCCACTTGAGAACGAAAAACACCTCATGCTTAAACCGGGTTGTGCTGGCAGAATGCAGGGTCTGATTGCAGGGCACGTTTCCCAGGGCAAACGTGGTCATAACTTGTCTTGCCACACATGGTTGGAAAGCTTAAGAAGTCCTCTAACAGCTCCAAGTAGAATTACTCAATTTGGAGTTCATTTGCCTGATGAAAATATCAAAATGGCTAGGCTGGTCTGAACTGAGTCCCAGTCTGCACGGTTTGGAAGATTGACCTGGTTCTTCATCTTCCACTTGACCTAACTTGATTTTATCAATTGGACCACGTAGCTAACATCTTGGGGACCCAAAATATGTAAAAATACAAGATTTAAACCAAAATATATCATAAGAAATATAAAGAACAAAACCGGGTACATTCTGACCTGCTGGGCAGTTTTGACACCTTGGGTTTATTAGCTAATTTGAGAGGGCAAATGAAGTCCAAATGGGATGAAACTTTTTCTGTTGCAAAGCGGACTTCTTTAAATTTAATCCCAATGCAAAATATTGGACTTAAACCTTAAAGGGTTTGATGTAATTAACCTCTCAAAATCGGGTTTGCTGCTGAAAACAAACCTGACCTGCTGTTTTAGGTCCTTAAACAAAACAAGGATGAATTATTCACCCTTTAATCACCAAAATGAATTACCTAGCTTGATTTGATTTTTTAAATCAAAGGGCGTGGAGGGATCTCCATCATCCTCCCCTTGTTAAAAAGATTTGTCCTCAAATCAATTTAGGTAATTACCTCCTCTTCTTGATTCATTGTATGGCTGAAATAGAATCAACCATTCGAATAACTTGCCTTTGATCTTGGAGGCTCTCTTCTCTTCTTGTCCCTTGCTGATTTGGATGTTGTATATGGGGGACTCTTTAAACATGTCATGAACCACTTCCTCACTTACTCTTAATTCAAGATTAGGAGTTGTAAGTAATGGCCTTGAATGCTTTTGACAGAAGGTTTGTTTCAGTGCTTTGGGTGAGGGTGGAGTGGGTGAAAGTTTTGATGGTTCACCAAAAGGAATGAAAAGATGGTTATGATGGTTCTTGTCTTTTGGTGGATGGTGGGTGACTAAGGTGAGTATTTCACCTTCTTCCGCCTCAAGCTTTTTCTGTTCAAATGTATTCCCGTCTTTCTCTTCTCGATCCTCCTTTTCTTCCTCCTTGATTTCCTTTTGTTCATCTTCATGTTCATCAAACTTAGGAGGTAAGTTGGTGGTAACCTCATTAACTTTGTGACTTTGATCTATCTCTGGTGAAACAAAGGGCTGATTGGATTTTCTTCTTTCTTCAAACCAGAGGGTGAGTAGATCAAGTTCTCTTTCTTGTTGTTGCATTTCCCAGTTTATTTCTTGTGTTCTGGGGTCAAATGCTTCAAGCTCTTTTTGTAGTTTGAGGATTTTTCTAAGGGACATATCTTTCCCAATTCTCATTGCGAAAGTGGGTGTTTTGAGGGAATGAATTTGGATTTGTGTTTTGAGGAGCTTTAGGCGTGTGGATGGCATGGGTTTCAGGCCAAGTTCTGAACTTGCTCTGATACCAAATATGATGTACCTGTCGATGCTCCAAGCTAGAACTCAAATTAAGAGTGAAAGCTTACAAACCAAGGGAGAATACAATCATGAGAAAACTAAGGAAAGTGGCACATAATATGTTGGTTGTGAGGCAACAAATATGTGAGGGAGGAATGGAACTTAGAATCAAGGGATTCTATTTAAAATCAAAAGGGAACTTTGAGATATCTTCAAGGGGATTGTGTTGGACATATGAAGGGTAGAAGATAACCAAGCTAAACACGAAGCAAACAAGAAAAAAACCACACGGCAAGGGTGGCACGGTCGTGCACTTAGGCACGGTATGGCCGGGCCATATCACTGCCAAGCATGGCCGGTTTTGTGGTGTTTCACGGTTTGAGTTTGGCTTTGTGTTTGTGTAGAAAGCTAAGCCAAAGGGGCTATCCTTAGCCTTGCATCAGCATGGTAATGGATGAATGAAGGTTTGTAAATGTATGGAATGAAGGAGAATTAAAGATAAAAATTCACTAACTCAATTTAAGCTAGCAAATCTTCCTTCACTTCTCTTTGAATACTTGAAGATTATCAAGGTAGTTGGATAGTGCTAAACTCAATGTTTGGATACAGATATCCCCACCAAACTTAAGTTTAGAGTCTTTAACCTTGGATTAAGATACAGAAACACCACTTAATTCAAGATTAAAACCTACTTGATCACCACCTTAATTGACTAGATTAAGGATAAGCAAGTTGGAATTTGGTTGCACTAAGGCATGAGAGCACAAAGCTCTCAAAGAGGTTTTCTTTCAAAATCTGATATATTGTTAAAGGGGGGCCGTGTGCCTTTAGTAAGCATCTAGCAGCCACCACAGCACGACACCTCACCTTTCCCTCCTAAAGGAGGAAGGTATTAATAGCTAAACAAGCTGATTTGTGCTAATCTAAAATACAAGCTTGTTTTAAACTAGTCTAATACATTCTAAACATGAAGTAAAACATTTATTATACTTATATACATTAATATCCTCTAAACAAAAGCTAAACATCTGATTTGCCTTGCTGAATTTCCCATTGTTGGATAGGCCGTAAAGTGTCTTCCCCTTTTCGGCTCACACAATTCGATTGCATGGTGCTGTTTTCTCTCTTTGTTTTTCTCCATTGGTTCACAGCAACTTTTCAAAGCCTCTCAGCCGCAAATTATTGTGTTTTTCTTAGCAAGCCTTGGACGTGGTGGTGATTGTAGGCAAGCAACCAAGCAGCTAGGAAAACCCACTTGAGAAGGAAAAACACCTCATGCTTAAACCGGGTTGTGCTGGCAGAATGCAGGGTCTGATTGCAGGCCACATTTCCCAGGGCAAACGTGGTCATAACTTGTCTTGCCACACATGGTTGGAAAGCTTAAGAAGTCCTATAACAGCTCCAAGTGGAATTACTCAATTTGGAGTTCATTTGCCTGATGAAAATATCAAAATGGCTAGGCTGGTCTGAACTGAGTCTCAGTCTGCACGGGTTGGAAGATTGACCTGGTTCTTCATCTTCCACTTGACTTAACTTGCTTTTATCACTTGGACCACATATCTAACATCTTGGGGACCCAAAATATGTAAAAATACAAGACTTATACCAAAATATAGCTTAAGAAATGAAAAGAACAAAACCGGATACATTCTGACCCTGCTGGACAATTTGTATATCTTGGGTTTATTAGCTAATTTGAGAGGGCAAATGAAGTCCAAATGGGATGAAACTTTTTTGTTGCAAAGCTGACTTCTTGAACTTTAATCCCAATGCAAAATATTGGACTTAAACCTTAAACGGTTTGACGTAATTAACCTCTCAAAACCGGGTTTGCTGCTGGAAACAAACCTGACCTGCTGTTTTAGGTCCTTAAACAAAACAAGGATGAATTATTCACCCTTTAATCACCAAAATAAAATTACCTAGCTTGATTTGATTTTTTAAATCAAAGGGCATGGGGGGATCTCCATCATCCTCCCCTTGTTAAAAAGATTTGTCCTCAAATCAACTTAGGTAATTACCTCCTCTTCTTGATTCATTGTATGGCTGAAACAGAATCAACCATTCGAATAACTTGCCTTTGATCTTGGAGGCTCTCTTCTCTTCATGTCCCTTGCTGACTTGGATGTTGTATATGGGGGACTCTTTAGACATGTCATGAACCACTTCCTCACTTACTCTTAATTCAAGATTAGGAGTTGTAAGTAATGGCCTTGAATGCTTTTGACAGAAGGTTTGTTTGAGTGCTTTGGGTGAGGGTGGAGTGGGTGAAAGTTTTGATGGTTCACCAAAAGGAATGAAAAGATGGTTATGATGGTTCTTGTCTTTTGGTGGATGGTGGGTGACTAAGGTGACTATTTCACCTTCTTCCGCCTCAAGCTTTTTCTCTTCAAATGTATTCCCATCTTTCTCTTCTCGATCCTCGTTTTCTTCCTCCTTGATTTCCTCTTGTTCATCTTCATGTTCATCAAACTTGGGAGGTAAGTTGATGGTAACCTCATTAACTTTGTGACTTTGATCAATCTCTGGTGAAACAAAGGGCTGACTGGATTTTCTTCTTTCTTCAAATCAGAGGGTGAGTAGATCAAGTTCTCTTTCTTGCTGTTGCATTTCCCAGTTTATTTCTTGTGTTCTGAGGTCAAATGCTTCAAGCTCTTTCTGTAGTTTGAGGATTTTTCTAAGGGACATATCTTTCCCAATTCTCATTGCGAAAGTGGGTGTTTTGAGGGAATGAAGTTGGATTTGTGTTTTGAGGAGCTTTGGGCGTGTGGATGGTGTGGGTTTCAGGCCAAGTTCTGAACTTGCTCTGATACCAAATATGATGTACCTGCCGCGGGTCTAGGCTAAAACTCAAATTAAGAGTGAAACCTTACAAACCAAAGGGAGATACAATCAAGGGAAAACCAAGGAAAGTGGACACATAATATGATGGTTGTGAAGCATCAAACATGTGAGGGGGGAATGGAACTTAGAATCAAGGGATTCTAAGTAAAAATCAAAAGGGAACTTTGAGATATCTTCAAGGGGATTGTGTTGGACATATGAAGGGTAGAAGATAACCAAGCTAAACATGAAGCAAACAAGGAAAAAACCACACGGCAATGGTGGCACGGTCGTGCACTTAGGCACGGTATGGCCGTGCCATATCACTGCCAAGCATGGCCGGTTTTGTGGTGTTTCACGGTTTGAGTTTGGCTTTGTGTTTGTGTAGAAAGCTAAGCCAAAGGGGCTATCCTTAGCCTTGCATCAGCATGGTAATGGATGAATGAAGGTTTGTAAATGTATGGAATGAAGGAGAATTAAAGATAAAAATTCACTAACTCAATTTAAGCTAGCAAATCTTCCTTCACTTCTCTTTGAATACTTGAAGATTATCAAGGTAGTTGGATAGTGCTAAACTCAATGTTTGGATACAGATATCATCACTTAACTTAAGTTTAGAGTCTTTAACCTTGGATTAAGATACAGAAACACCACTTAATTCAAGATTAAAACCTACTTGATCACCACCTTAATTGACTAGATTAAGGATACGCAAGTTGGAATTTGGTTGCACTAAGGCATGAAAGCACAAAGCTCTCAAAGGGGTTTTCTTTCAAAATCTGATATATCTTACAAGGGGGGCCGTGTGCCTTTAAATAAGCAAGCTAGCAGCCATACAAGCACACACCTCACCTTTCCCTCCTAAGGAGGAAAGGTATTAAGAGCTAAACAAGCCGATTTGTGCTAATCTAAAATACAAGCTTGCTTAAACTAGTCTAATACATTCTAAACATGAAGTAAAACATTATTAATACTTATTATACATTAATATACTCATAAACAAAGCTTAAACATGCTGATTTGCTTGCTGAATTCCCATTGGATAGCCGTAAAGTGCCTTCCTCTTTTTGGCTCACCAATCAGATTGCATGGTGCTGTTTTGTCCTTTGTTTTCTCATTGGTTCACACATTTCAAAGCCTTCTCAACAGCAAATTATTGTGTTTCTAGCAAGCCTTGGGCGTGGTGTGATGTAGGCAAGCAACCAAGCAGCTAGGAAAACCCACTTGAGAAGGAAAAACCCCTCATGCTTAAACCGGGTTGTGCTGGCAGAATGCAGGGTCTGATTGCAGGCCACGTTTCCCAGGGCAAACGTGGTCATAACTTGTCTTGCCACACATGGTTGGAAAGCTCTAAGAAGTCCTCTAACAGCTCCAAGTGGAATTACTCAATTTGGAGTTCATTTTCCTGATGAAAATATCAAAATGTCTAGGCTGGTCTGAACTAAGTCTCAGTCTGCACGGTTTGGAAGATTGACCTAGTTCTTCATCTTCCACTTGACTTAACTTGCTTTTATCACTTGGACCACATAGCTAACATCTTTGGGACCCAAAATATGTAAAAATACAAGACTTATACCAAAATATAGCTTAAGAAATGAAAAGAACAAAACCGGATACTTTCTGACCCTGCTGGACAGTTTGTATATCTTGGGTTTATTAGCTAATTTGAGAGGGAAAATGAAGTCCAAATGGGATGAAACTTTTTTTGTTGCAAAGCTGACTTCTTGAACTTTAATCCCAATGCAAAATAAACCTTAAAAGATTTGACGTAATTAACCTCTCAAAACCAGGTTTGCTGCTGAAAACAAACCTGACCTGCTGTTTTGGGTCCTTAAACAAAACAAGGATGAATTATTCACCCTTTAATCACCAAAATGAAATTACCTAGCTTGATTTGATTTTTTAAATCAAAGGGCATGGAGGGATCTCCATCATCCTCCCCTTGTTAAAAAGATTTGTCATCAAATCAACTTAGGTAATTACCTCCTCTTCTTGATTCATTGTATGGCTGAAACAGAATCAACCATTCGAATAACTTGCCTTTAATCTTGGAGGCTCTCTTCTCTTCATGTCCCTTGCTGACTTGGATGTTGTATATGGGGGACTCTTTAAACATGTCATGAACCACTTCCTCACTTACTCTTAATTCAAGATTAGGAGTTGTAAGTAATGGCCTTGAATGCTTTTGACAGAAGGTTTGTTTCAGTGCTTTGGGTGAGGGTGGAGTGGGTGAAAGTTTTGATGGTTCACCAAAAGGAATGAAAAGATGGTTATGATGGTTCTTGTCTTTTGGTGGATGGTGGGTGACTAAGGTGAGGATTTCACCTTCTTCCGCCTCAAGCTTTTTCTCTTCAAATGTATTCCCATCTTTCTCTTCTCGATCCTCCTTTTCTTCCTCCTTGATTTCCTCTTGTTCATCTTCATGTTCGTCAAACTTGGGAGGTAAGTTGATGGTAACCTCATTAACTTTGTGACTTTGATCAATCTCTGGTGAAACAAAGGGCTGATTGGATTTTCTTCTTTCTTCAAACCAGAGGGTGAGTAGATCAAGTTCTCTTTCTTGCTGTTGCATTTCCCAGTTTATTTCTTGTGTTCTGAGGTCAAATGCTTCAAGCTCTTTTTGTAGTTTGAGGATATTTCTAAGGGACATATCTTTCCCAATTCTCATTGCGAAAGTGGGTGTTTTGAGGGAATGAATTTGGATTTGTGTTTTGAGGAGCTTTGGGCGTGTCGATGGTGTGGGTTTCAGGCCAAGTTCTGAACTTGCTCTGATACCAAATATGATGTACCTGCCGATGGTCCAAGCTAAAACTCAAATTAAGTGTGAAACCTTACAAACCAAAGGTAGATACAATCAAGGGAAAACCAAGGAAAGTGGACACATAATATGATGGTTGTGAAGCATCAAACATGTGAGGGAGGAATGGAACTTAGAATCAAGGGATTCTAAGTAAAAATCAAAAGGGAACTTTGAGATATCTTCAAAGGGATTGTGTTGGACGTCTGAAGGGTAGAAGATAACCAAGCTAAACACGAAGCAAACAAGAAAAAAACCACACGGCAAGGGTGGCACGGTCGTGCACTTAGGCACGGTATGGCCGTGCCATATCACTGCCAAGCATGGCCGGTTTTGTGGTGTTTCACGATTTGAATTTGGCTTTGTGTTTGTGTGGAAAGCTAAGCCAAAGGGGCTATCCTTAGCCTTGCATCAGCATGGTAATGGATGAATGAAGGTTTGTAAATGTATGGAATGAAGGGGAATTAAAGATAAGAATTCACTAACTCAATTTAAGCTAGCAAATCTTCCTTCACTTCTCTTTGAATAATTGAAGATTATCAAGGTAGTTGGATAGTGCTAAACTCAATGTTTGGATACAGATATCACCACCAAACTTAAGTTTAGAGTCTTTAACCTTGGATTAAGATACAGAAGTACCACTTAATTCAAGATTAAAACCTACGTGATCACCACCTTAATTGACTAGATTAAGGATAAGCAAGTTGGAATTTGGTTGCACTAAGGCATGAAAGCACAAAGCTCTCAAAGAGGTTTTTAACTCAAATCTGATATCATGTTACAAGGGGGGCCGTGTGCCTTTAAATAAGCAACCTAGCAGCCACACAAGCACACACCTCACCTTTCCCTCCTAAGGAGGAAAGGTATTAAGAGCTAAACAAGCTGATTTGTGCTAATCTAAAATACAAGCTTGTTTAAACTAGTCTAATACATTCTAAACATGAAGTAAAACATTATTAATACTTATTATACATTAATATACTCATAAACAAAGCTTAAACATGCTGATTTGCTTGCTAAATTCCCATTGGATAGCCGTAAAGTGTCTTCCCCTTTTCGGCTCACCAATCAGATTGCATGGTGCTGTTTTCTCCTTTGTTTTCTCATTGGTTCACACGTTTCAAAGCCTTCTCAGCAGCAAATTATTGTGTTTCTAGCAAGCCTTGGACGTAGTGTGATGTAGGCAAGCAACCAAGCAGCTAGGAAAACCCACTTGAGAAGGAAAAACACCTCATGCTT
>JAKOGI010005241.1:0-14757 GCA_029747015.1 Carnegiea gigantea | reverse complement strand
TTGTGGGTCCACTTGAGCTTTTCCAAAAGTGGTCACAAAAAATCGGGTTCCGCAGGGATGAATTCGGCACCAAATTTCTAGCAAAGTTTAACCTCTTTTTGACCTCTTCATAGTGTCGCGAGTTTTTGAACTCACTTAAGAAGACCAAATAGGCACATTTCCATGCATGATCTTCTTTGACCCTTTTCTTCTTTGAAATTGGAGTTGAATAAAAATGATGAATATGGAAATATGCATCATACTCCCCGGGTTGTTTTGAGTTTGTCCTCAAACTCAAAGGGTTGGCAAGCTTCTTATGAAGGGAGGCATGCTTATGAAATGGGAGCTGTTGTAGGAAGTTGTCAAAGGGCATCACCTCTAGAGAGATATAGAAGAGGGTGAGAGGAGGATGATAAAACGGGTCATATCTGGTGAGGAGAAGAGGCGGAAGTGGGAAATCTTCTTTGGGGGCAAGGGTTTGGGAAGGATGAATGAGGGTTAAGGCTTGTCGGTCCTTTTGTGGCTTGAGGGGTTGGGAAATTTGAATGGGGGTTAAGGTGAATTCTTCTTGGGTTAAGAGTTGCTCAACTTCTTCAATAACCCCACATGCCTCCAACTCGGATGCTTGGAGTTCGGTAGGGCGTACTTCTTGAATCAAGAGTTGTTCAAACTCTTCAGCAACCCTACATGGCTTCATCACTTCAAGGTCTTTAACTACATACTCTTCAATTCTTGGGGTTATGCTCAAATTCACCTCATTATCTTCTTGGCACCCTTCTTGGGCGAAGGATTGCTCAATTTCTTGCACAATCTCTTCTTGCTTCAACTCGGATCTTTGGGCCTCAAGTTCAAAGGTCTCTTCATCACCACAGTCACAAAAAACAAGAGGTAGGTCAACTAGGCCCGACCCTTTTTCTCCAAGGATCTCTTCATCTTTGTTGGAGTTAAATTTCTCAAAGGAAACAAATGGATGCTTGTGTAAGTAAGAGGTTGGAGCGAAAGTATCCATTAATTTACTTCTTAACTTAACCCATGTTGTGATCTTACTTTTCCCTCTCTTCTTCCTCTTATACTTGTACTTTTCCCACCATTCAAGCGCATGGCCTCGGAGCTTCTTCATAACCACCTTAAACTTCTCTTGCTCGTCAATATTGTAGCGAGTGAAGACTTGATCCACTTTGGAAATCCAGTAAGGGAAATCTTCTTTTTGGCCACGACACTTTGGAGTTTCAAGGATGACCATCTCCTTTTCAATCAAAGCAATCTCTTTTCGCAAGTTCCCAAGAGAAATCATGATGGATGAATGCTTAAGGGTTCTTTGTGGATTATGTGTTGAGGCTAGAAAAAGGCTGTTTTGGAGAAGAGGAGGGAGGGCACGGTCGTGCAATGAGGCACTGGGGAACCGTGCTATGCTTCGACTTGAGGAAATGCATAAAAGTAGGGTGGCACGGTCGTGCTGGTAGGCACGGGGGAACCGTGCTGCGTCTCGACTTGAAGATTTCTGGAAAATGAATATGGCACGGTCGTGTGGTATGGCACGGGGGCACCGTGCGAAATTTCTGGCCTGTAGACACTGGATGTTCACGGTTTTTTTTTTTGGTATTTTTTTTTGGTATTTTTTTTTTAAATGTATTTGGGTGTGATGTGGGTCACTTTAAAACCTTTGCTCTGATACCAAATGATGTATATGTGGGTGGTAAGTGATCCAAATCAAACTCAAATCAAACTTAAGCAAAATGAAAAGAGAGAAAGATGCGAAAGATGAAGAATATCACCAAACAGGATAGAGAGGGATAGTGCAAGACTTTGAGTATGAGATAATCCTTCCGGAGCCACTCACACCTTGGTCTTGGGCTAATTCCCTTCCCTCTTCTGAGGAATCACTCCAAAGAAAAGAAGGAGAACCTAGAACACCACTTGAATTAGCCAAATTCAAGATATAGAACTAGGAATTTTTGGAACACAAATGAGAATCACTTTCAAAGGTGCTTGAATTACTCTTGAAAATGCCTTAGAAATCTGATCTACAATGCTCACACGCCCCCCCTTTATATAGGCTCAGCAAAAGACAACAAAAGGACTTAAATAACTCCTAACAATTAAAACTAGTAAAATGAAAAGACTAAGATAAATGGAAAGACACATCATAAAAGGGGGGGGGGAGGTTACAAGGAATATTCTAGGATTTCTTACCTGATTACACCAATCTAGAAGGCTCCAAAAACGTGCACAATGTCAGCCACACAATCACATGTAACCGAAGACTCTTCATATTCCCAGAATTAATCCTTGCAGCTACCTCAACTTCAACAGAGCATAACTTCCAGAATACTCGGCCAAATCACGCGTTCTTGGGCTTGTTAGAAAGCCCTGGAAGTCTATTTTCCAGAATGGGCTCATTTGCTCAATCTGGATAAGCGGTTTGAAAGTTATGGCCCAAACAATGCACCTATCTCAGATTGGACTGGATCAGCATAACGTATCTTTGAGTGATATTTTGCCCAATCAAATGATGTCCAAATTAAACAAACTTGGGCTTATTTGAAAGATGAAATCTTAAGCTTTAAAAGCACATGGGCCCTCAAGTTGTGGGTCCACTTGAGCTTGTCCAAAAGTGGTCACAAAAATCGGGTTCCGCAGGGATGAATTAGGCACCAAATTTCTAGCAAAGCTTAACCTCTTTTTGACCTCTCCATAGTGTCGCGGAACCGTCTTTTTTTGTGAACTCACTAAGAATTACCAAATAGGCACATCCATTTCATGATGATCTTCTTCTGTTAACCCTTTTCTTCTTTCACAAATTGGACTGAATAACAACTGATGCATATCATGGAAATATGCATCAGCTGCCCACCTCAAAAGGACTGACATTGCATGTGTGCCATGTCATGCTTGAGTGGTCAAATGAGAGCTTGCAAAATGGTGGCGTTTCACTAGCTCCACGTGTCTCTCTCTCAAGTAGCTGAGTGGTGCTTAATCAAGCAGCTCAAAATGACCTGCTTGGCAGCTCAAAATGACCTGCTTGGCAGCCTTCCACCTTAAGCAAACCCCTTGAAGGAGGAAAACCACCAGGCTAAGCAACCGGGTGTCAAGCAGCCGGTTTCTGCCTCCACTTGCAACGCATGTTTGACACTCAAATGATGACTAATTGCTACGTTTCTTACATGGTTGGAAACCTCAAGATGTCTAGTTTACCCTCCATTTGGAATCGTAGCATTTGGACGTCATTTGCCCCCTGAACAAACCAGAAAACCAAAACCGTGCATTTTGCAGTGCAATTCGGACAGGTTCAAGAGATGAACTGTTTTAAGTAACCAAATGAATTCCAAATGATATGAAACCAATTGGACTTAAAATTTAACATCCTGAACTTGATAATCATCCAAAAAACGGACACCAAAATATGCTTTAGGCCGATGTAATAAGATAGCAAAAACCGGGTAAAAATCTGGATGAGAACCCGGGTGTATCACCTTGTGGGTTTGCCATCAAGTGACTCATGGCCGTGACTTTGGAGTTGATTTCTTGATTATTTTGGATCAATGAAACATTTTTAGACCTTGAGGATGGACCTCCATCAGTTTAGGAGCATAAGATGAACTCCCCTTGTTTAAGGTTTGTTCATGTGGTGAGGGCGGCTTTCTCTTTTTTTGCTGCTCAACCTTGTGAGCTAGCACACATACTTCATCAAAGCAAGTGTAAGCTTGCAAATCAACAATATTAGCATACCTAGGATCAAGACCTCCCAGGTATCTAACAATTGTTTGCTCTTCAGGTTCATGCAAATCACACTTAATGACAAGCTTTTCAAACTCACGAGTGTATTCTTCTACACTCAAATTACCTTGGTTCAAATGGTGGAGTTGTGAGTAAGTATTTTTATGGATTGCAACCCCTTGAACATAGGTGGAGGAAAATTCCACTGATGTCTATGTGGGTGGCAACGTTGAACCAAATCAAACTCCAACTCAAAAATAAGCAAAATTGGGAAGAGAAAATGAAAGATGGATGAGATGGAGATGAAAGAATTTCACTACACAACGAAAAGGAATAGAACAAGATCTTGTAATTGAGATAATCCTTCATGGAGCCACTCAATAACTTGACCTTGGGCTAATTCTCTTGTCTTCACCAAGGAATCACTCCAATTGGAAAAGGAAGAGATCCTAGAACACCACTTGAATTTGCCACAATTCAAGATATAGAACTAGGAATTTAGTTGCACTTTTGAGAAACACACTCAAAGTACTTGTATTGCTTTGGAAATCTCTTACAATGCTGAATGATTAGCTTCACATGCCCCTCCCCTTTTATAGACTCAGCAAAAGACAATCAAAAGACTCAAGTAACTCCTAACAATTAAAAACTAGCTAATGAAAAGTCTAAGAAAAAATGAAAAGACACATCATAAAAAGGGGGTGGGGGAGGTTACAAGGAATATTCTAGGATTTTTGCAGCTGATTACATCAATCTAGAAGCATCTAAAACGTGCACAATACCAGCCACACAAATATATGTAACCTAAGACTCTTCATATTCCCAGCATTAATCCTTGCAACTGCCTCAACTTCAACAGAGCATAACTTCCCGAATTCTCGGCCAAATCACGCGTTCTTGGGCTTGTTAGAAAGCCCTGGAAGTCTATTTTCCAGAATAGGCTCATTTGCTCAATTTGGATAAGCGGTTTGAAAGTTATGGCCCAAAAAATGCACCTATCTCAGACTGGACTGGATCAGCACAACGTATCTTTAAGTGATATTTTGCCCAATCAAATGATGTCCAAATTAAATAAAATTGGGCTTATTTTAAAGCTGACATCTTAGCTTCCAAAAGCAAAAAGCACATGGGCCCTCAAGTTGTGGGTCCACTTGAGCTTGTCCAAAAGTGGTCACAAAAATCGGGTTCCGCAGGGATGAATTCGGCGCCAAATTTCTAGCAAAGCTTAACCTCTTTTTGACCTCTCCATAGTGTCGCGAGTCTTTGAACTCACTTAAGAAGACCAAATAGGCACATTTCCATGTATGATCATTTCCATGCATGATCTTCTTTGACCCTTTTCTTCTTTGAAATTAGACTTGAATAAAAATGATGCATATGGAAATATGCATCATACTCCCCGGGTTGTTTTGAGTTTGTCCTCAAACTCAAAGGGTTGGCAAGCTTCTCATGAAGGGAGGCATGTTTATGAAATGGGAGCTCTTGTAGGAAGTGGTCAAAGGGCATCATCTCTAGAGAGATATAGAAGAGGGTGAGGGGAGGATGATAAAACGGGTCACACCTGGCGAGGAGAAGAGGCGGAAGTGAGAAATCTTCTTTGGGGGCAAGGGTTTGGGAAGGTTGAAGGGGGCTAGGTTCATGCTCATCAAATCTTGGAGGTAGGCTCCAATTTACCTCATTATCTACTTCATCATAGGCATCAAAGATGGGAGGTAGATCAAAGTTAACGTCACTATTTTCTTGATAATGGCCGTCTCCATTTAAGATAAATGGATAGCTAACTTTTTTTTCTTCCTTCATGGCTGCTTCCCATTCGGCCAAGGTGATGAATTCCTTGTTGGGGCAGTCCGAGAGTGCATGACCAAAGCCTTGACACTTAGAACACCTTTTAACGCTCATGTTAGAACTCATGGTAGGACCAGATGTGTATGAGGCTGATTTGTGGATGTGTTTGGGTTTGGAAATTTGGTCAAGTAGGCAACCTAGGCTCTGATACCAATTGATGTATATGTGGGTGGCAAGTGAACCAAATCAAACTCCAACTCAAAATAAACCAAATTGGGAAGAGAAATGAAAGATGGATGAGATGGATGAAGAATTTCACTACACAAGAAAAAGGAATAGAACGAGATCTTGTAATTGAGATAATCCTTCACGGAGCCACTCAATGACTCGACCTTGGGCTAATTCTCTTGTCTTAACCAAGGAATCACTCCAATTGGGAAAAAGGAAGAGAAACCTAGAAACACACTTGAATTTGCCCACACAATCAAGATATCGAACTAGGAATTGTTAGTTTGCACTTTTGAGGAAACACACTCAAAGTCTTGTATTGCTTTGCGAAATTTCTTACAAATGCTGAATTGATTTAGCTTCACATGCCCCTCCCTTTTATTAGACTCAGCAAAAGACAATCAAAAGACTCAAATAACTCCTGAACAATTAAAACTAGCTAATGAAAAGTCTATCAAGACAAAAATGAAAAAGACACATCAATAAAGGGGGTGGGGGAGGTTAAAAGGAATATTCTAGGATTTTTGCAGCTGATTACATCAATCTAGAAGCATCTAAAACGTGCACAATATCAGCCACACAAGTATATGTAACCGAAGACTCTTCATATTCCCAGCATTAATCCTTGCAAATGCCTCAACTTCAACAGAGCATAACTTCCAGAATACTCGGCCAAATCACGCGTTCTTGGGCTTGTTAGAAAGACCTGGAAGTCTATTTTCCAGAATGGGCTTATTTGCTCAATTTGGATAAGCGGTTTGAAAGTTATGGCCCAAACAATGCACCTATCTCAGACTGGACTGGATCAGCACAACGTATCTTTGAGTGATATTTTGCCCAATCAAATGATGTCCAAATTAAATAAAATTGGGCTTATTTTTAAGCTGACATCTTAAGCTTCAAAAGCACATGGGCCCTCAAGTTGTGGGTCCACTTGAGCTTGTCCAAAAGTGGTCACAAAAATCGGGTTCCGCAGGAATGAATTCGGCACCAAATTTCTAGCAAAGCTTAACCTCTTTTTGACCTCTCCATAGTGTCGTGAGTCTTTGAACTCACTTAAGAAGACCAAATAAGCACACTTCCAAGCATGATCTTCTTTGACCCTTTTCTTCTTTGAAATTGGACTTGAATAAAAATGATGCATATGGAAATATGCATCAGAAACCTAGCCTGAAGCTTTGATTTCATCTTCTCCGAGGTTCTGATTTTGGACTTCCTTTCTCTTACTCTTTTGGCACACAAGTTAGTCCACCAAAGAGAAGCATACTTACGAAGCCTTAAAGCAATCAGCTTCACCTTTTTGTCTTCGGGGATGTCCTTGTACTCAAAGACTCTCTCAACTGTGTGTAACCAATCCAAGAAATCTTCAGGATCAAGCTTGCCTTCAAATTCTGGAATTTCAACTCTAAAGTCATTAGAGTTATCTTGTTCTCTTTGCTCTTGCTGTGGTCTTCTGAGTGGTTCTTCATCGCTTGAAACATCAAGAGCATAGCCAGCTTCGGGATCTTGCCTCCTTGATGCAGAATAGGACGACTCCTCATTCATCTTCTGCTTTTGCTTAAGAAAAGCACCCAATTGCTTGCGTAGGTACTCATTCTGAGCTTTAAGTTCTTGATTAGAGGAAGTAATCTCATAGTTACTCTTCAAAATAGCATCAAGCTTTTCTTCCATGCTCACACTAGTACTCATGGTTGTGTTTAAGAAATGGGATAGAAGGGAGTTTGGATGTGTGGACTCAATACCAGGCCAAAGATGAAACTCAGCTCTGATACCAAATATGATGTACCTGCCGAGGGTCCCAGCTAATACTCAATTGAAGAGCGAAAGCTTACAAACCAAAGGGAGATACAATCAAGGGAAAACCAAGGAAAGTGGACACATAATATGATGGTTGTGAAGCATCAAACATGTGAGGGAGGAATGGAACTTAGAATCAAGGGATTCTAAGTAAAAATCAAAGGGGAACTTGAGATATCTTCAAGGGGATTGTGGTGGACGTATGAAGGGTAGAAGATAACCAAGCTAGACACGAAGTGATGGAAGGTTGTAAGGAGAAGAACCAACTCACACTTGCCACAAAGTGAAATGCTTGAAAACAAGAAGAAGGAACACAACAATGGAAAGGGAAACAAGAGTTTGGATAATCAAGTGACCTTGCAAGGGATAATCCGAGGAGCCACCCTTGGAGAACACTTTGGCAATCTCTTTGTATCAACTAGTTACAGAATTTAATCACCTTCTAGTTGAGAGAAAGAGACCTAGAGACCCACTTGAGTTGCCAAGCTCAAGATATAACACTAGGACTTTGTTTTTGAGAGAGTTTGAAAACTCACAACTTCATTCATTCAAAAGTGCTTACAAGTGAGAGCCCCATCTGGTTTTTAAGCAAGTATGGCCGAACCCCCTCCCCTTCTAAGCAGCAAAATCAATAGCTAGGTACATTTGGGGAAGAGTTACACATCAAATCAACCAATGCTAGCTAAACAGCTCACTACCTAGCTTAAGCTACTTCATTAGGGCCATAATGCCTCCTAAATGATGTGTCAAGCTTACAATGGTCCTAAAATGCAGCAAAGGTGAGTCATTAGGCAAGTGGGCAAGCAAAAACAAAGGGAAATCAGCCCCTTGTACCGGCTAGAGACAAACCGGTTAAAAGGGTGTTTTCCTTGTCCTTTTGGTTGGATAATACCAACACAAGGGGGTGCTTTGGATGGGATTTGAACCCTTGACTTGATAAATATTTAAGTCCCCTTTCATGCTGTAAAATTTCAGAAAGAGTGGAGTTAAGTTGGTGGTCCAACTTTCTCCTTAATTCGGATGCTGCTGTTTTGGCGCCCAGTCTGCGCACTTGAAAAGATCTTGCTGATTGACTAACCAAACGACCTCCAAATCCTTTGCAACTTGTTTTATTGGATTCCTAACATCTTAAACTTAAAGAGAGGGGGCAAGGCAGTCGTTCATCCCCTCACCTTCAAGTCCCAAAAGATGCACAAAACCGGGCCAATTTTCGGTTGAATCTGCCCATGTGCTGTCCGAGTGCTCTATGACTTCCTTGACCAAGGCATGGATGTTCTTGACTTCCTTGGGGCTTGAGGGGGTGTGTGGAGTTGCTGGTTGTGCATTTGGAGTTTGATCATGATGGTCACCATCATTCCCCCCAGCTTGAATGGAGTTTGACCTCAAACTCGGCAACTCTTCTTCTTCATCATAGTATGGGCTTAAATCAGCCACGTTGAAAGTGGCGGACACCCCATAGTTTCCGGGAAGGTCTATCTTGTATGCATTTGGGCCAATCTTCTCAAGGACTTCAAATGGCCCATCCGATCTTGGTAATAGCTTGGATTTCCGCTTGCTTGGGAATCTTTCTTTCCTTAAATGGACCCATACAATTCCCCGGGCTGGAAATGAGCTTCCCTCCTCTTCGTGTTGGCATAGAACTTAGCTTGCTCATTGAACTTTTCAATTCTTTCTCTCACCTTAGCATGAAGCTCTTGGACCTCCTTTGCTCTCTTTTCGGCTTCCCAACTAAATTTAGTGGGATTAGGAATGGGAACAAGATCAATGGGAGTCCGTGGGTTGTTGCCATACACAACTTGGAAGGGTGAGAGGCCCGGGGCCTTGCTTGGGGCTCGGTTGAATGCAAACTCCGCATGACAAAGGAGTTCATCCCAACTCTTAATGTTCTTCTTTACCAAGACCCTAAGTAATGTGCCCCAAGTGCGGTTTGTTACCTCGGTTTGGCCGTCCGTTTGGGGATGGCATGAAGTGCTGAATTTGAGACTAGTACCAAGCTTCCTCCATAATGTGAGCCAAAAATGACTCAAGAACTTAGTGTCACGATCGGACACCATCCTCCTTGGTATTCCATGCAACCGCACAATCTCTTTGAAATAAAGATTGGCCACTTGTGAAGCATCAAAGGTGGTGTGACATGCTACAAAGTGGGCCATCTTGGAGAATCTATCAACCACTACCATGATAGAGTCCTTGTGCCTTTGAGTTCGTGGTAACCCCGTGATGAAGTCCAAGCTAACATCTTCCCAAGGCCCTTGAGGAACCGGCAAGGGGGTGTAAAGACCTTGAGGCCGTATGTGATCCTTGGCAAGTTGGCAAGTAGAGCACCTTTTAATGAAGTGCTCCACATCTCTTGACATCTTGGGCCAAAAGTAATGCTCCTTAAGCATAGAACAAGTCTTCTCAATTCCAAAATGGCCGGCTAGAGCTCCCCCATGGAGTTCTTGAATCAAAAGCTCTCTAAACCCACATTTAGGAATGCAAAGTCGGTTTCCCTTGAAGAGGAATCCGTCCTCTAGGTGGAAAGGACCGTGGGCACGGCTAGAACACTTTTCAAGAATGGTCTTGAAATCTTCATCTTGGGTATACATAGCCTTGATGCACTCAAACCCAAGTACCTTGGATTCAAGAGTGGAGAGCAAGAGATATCTTCTTGACAATGCATCGGCCCCTTTGTTCATTTGGCCGGATTTATGGTGGATCATAAAGTGAAAGGATTGCAAGAACTCTTCCCACTTGGCATGTCGTGGATTGAGCTTATGTTGTCCTTGGATGAACTTCAAGGCTTGATGATCCGTATGGAGGATGAACTCGCCTCCAATCAAGTAATGCCGCCAATGCTCCAATGCCCTTACTAAGGCATAGAACTCCTTGTCGTATGTAGAATACTTCCTCTTGGCATCATTGAGCTTCTCACTAAAATAAGCAATGGGCCTCTTCTCTTGTGACAACACGGCCCCAATGCCAACACCGGATGCATCACATTCTACCTCAAAAACTTTGGAAAAGCTAGGTAGTGCAAGGATGGGTGCACTAGTAAGCTTCTCCTTGATTTCTTCAAAGGCATGTTGGGCCTTCTCATTCCACTCAAAGGGCTTGACCTTAAGGATCTCGGTCATGGGTGCCATAATTGAGCTAAAATTGCTCACGAACCTCCTATAAAAGGAAGCCAAGCCATGGAAGCTCCGGACTTGTTGGATGGACATGGGGGTAGGCCACTCACGGATGGCCTTGATCTTCTCTTCATTTACTTGGATGCCTTCGGCCGACACCACATATCCCAAGAACTTCACTTGAGGAGTGAAGAAGTGGCACTTCTCTAGGTTGCCATAAAGTTGCTCTTGTGCCAAGACACCTAAAACATCATGCAAGTGCTTGGAATGCTCTTCTTCTCCACGGCTATACACCAAAATATCGTCAAAATACACAACGACATATCTCCCAATGAATGGCTTAAGAACTTGGTTCATTAGCCTCATGAATGTGCTAGGGGCATTAGTCAAACCAAAGGGCATGACAAGCCACTCATATAGGCCACCCTTGGTTTTAAAAGCCGTCTTCCATTCATCCCCTTCAAAGATCCGTATTTGATAATAGCCACTTCTTATATCAATCTTTGAGAATATAGTGGCCCCATAAAGCTCATCTAGCAAATCCTCCAACCTTGGGATAGGGTACCGGTATTTGATGGTGATCTTGTTGATAGCTCTACTATCAACACACATTCTCATGCTCCCATCTTTCTTGGGCACAAGTAGGGCCGGGACGGCACATGGACTCAAGCTCTCACGGATTAAGCCCTTGGCTAGGAGCTCATCCACTTGTCTTTGAACCTCTTGTGTCTCTTGAGGGTTCATGCGGTAGGCCGGTCTATTTGGGAGTGTGGCCCCCGAGAAGAGGTCGATTTTATGTTGGATGGATCTTTTGGGGGGTAAGCCATGAGGTATTTCTTGTGGGAAGACGTGGGCAAAGGCTTGTAGAAGTGAGGTAAGTAAAGGATGGGGAGATTCCTTTACCTTGGCTGGTTCTTGGCCTAAGAGGATCCACTCTTTAAAGTCTTCGAACTCATGGAGTTGAGAGTGGAGTAAGGTGGTGAGGAAGACATCCATCTTGGGATTGTCTTGAGGGTTCTTTTGTGGGCTAGGCTTGAGGGGAGTGAGGGTGATTTTCTTCTTGTCTTTTGTGAAGGTATAGGTATTCTTTCGACCATCATGCATCACCCTTCTATCAAAGAGCCATGGTCGGCCCAAAAGAACATGACAAGCATCCATGGGCACTATGTCACACCATATCTCATCTTTATATGTCTTTCCAATGGAAAACGTAAGCAAACATCGAGTAGTAATTTGCAAACCCTTACCTTGGTTGAGCCATTGAATGGTGTAAGGATTTGGGTGAGGTGTGACCGGAATCTTGAGTTTGTCCACCATGGTTTTTGAGGTCAGATTAGCACAACTTCCCCCATCGATGATGAGAGAACACACCTTGCCACTCACGGTGCACCTTGTATGGAAGATGCTCTCCCTTTGCTCCATGTTGTCTTGAGTAGCAATCCCACTTAGAGCCCTAGAAAATCACTAGTAGTTCCCCTTCATCCGGGCCCTCTTCTACTTCTTCCAACATTTCGGCCATGTACATCTCCTTTTCTTCTTCATTTTTCTCTTCCTCAACCTCTAGCTCCTCTAAGGACTCCTGATATACGGCTAGAGATACCATTCTCTTGTTTGGACATTCGGAAGCGTAATGTCCAAGACCTTGACAACGAAAGCATCGAACCTTGCTAGTGGGTTTTGGTGGTGGCTTAGAGGGAGTTTGTGGGGAGGCTATTTGAGGGGGTTTCGGGTTTGGGGGTGGAGAAGGTTTTTGTGGAGTGAATGGGGGCTTTTGAAAGCCATAGGGCCGTGGGGTAGGCTTAGAGATGGGGTTCTTGCCTTTGAGCTTCTTTTGTTTTTCTACCTTGTGAGCTAAAGCACTCAACTCATCAAGGGAGTTGTAAGGGTGTAATTCCACTACATGGGCAATTTGTTCATCAAGCCCACTCAAGTAACGAATCAAGGTTTGGGAATCATCTTCCCTCAAATCACACTTTAGAAGAAGTTGTTCAAAGTCCCTAGTATACTCCTCTACACTCTTTGAGCCTTGTCGGAGGTGGTGGAGTTTAAGGAAATTGTCTTGAAGATAGTGTGGGGGTAAGAACTTGGCTTTAAGTTTGGATTTCATTTGCTCCCAAGTCTTTATCTTACTTGTCCCTTTTCTCACCCTTTTGGACACAACATTAGACCACCATATGGAAGCATATTTACGAAGTTTCAAGGCTACTAGCTTTACCTTTTTGCTTTCCGGAATGTCCTTGTATTCAAATTCTCTTTCCACCGTTTGAAGCCAATCAAGGAAGATGTCCGGGTCTAGTTGCCCTTCGAACTCCGGAATGTCGACTTTAAAATCACCAAAGTTTCGTCCTCTTGACCTTTGATGTCGTTGGGACCTTGGTGCAAGCTCCCCTTCACTTGAGTCGCTAATGGGGTTGCTTCCCTCGGAGTCATCCGAGTCTTGATACTTGGTTGAGCTCTTTGAGCTCCATAAGCCTCTCTTCTTTTCTTCCATAAGTTGTCCTAGTGGCTTTTGGAGGTACTTCAGTTGAGCTTCTACCTCGGCTTTCTCCCTCAAGGCTTGTTCCGCCACTTGCTCGGGTGTGAGACTAGAGGACATTTTGGTTTTGGAAGGAAGGACGAGTGTTTTGGGACGGGGAGAGGTTGGCACGGTCGTGCTAGTAGGCACGGTCTGATCGTGCTGAACTACTGCCAAAGACGTGCTGGACTGAAATGGTGGCACGGTCGTGCTCAGGTGGCACGGTGTGCCCGTGCCAAGTTTCTGGTTGGGCACGGCTGAAAATTTGGTGAGGATGTGTTTGGGCTGTTTTGTGAGTTTGGGTGTTTGGAATGTGTTTGGGCAAGGAAGCTTGGCCAAGAAAGATAGCCTAAGCTCTGATACCAATTTGATGGAAGGTTGTAAGGAGAAGAACCAACTCACACTGGCCACAAAGTGAAATGCTTGAAAACAACAAGAAGGAACACAACAATGGAAAGGAAAACAAGAGTTTGGATAATCAAGTGACCTTGCAAGGGATAATCCGAGGAGCCGCCCTTGGAGAACACTTGGGCAATCTCTTTGTATCAACTAGTTACAGAATTTAATCACCTTCTAGTTGAAAGAAAGAGACCTAGAGACCCACTTGAGTTGCCAAGCTCAAGATATAACACTAGGAGTTTTTGTAGAGAGAGTTTGAAAACTCACAAATTCATTCATTCAAAGTTGTTTGCAAAGTGAGGCTCAAGCTGGTTTTTAAGCTTGATGGCCAAACCCCCTCCCCTTCCAAGCAGCAAAATCAATAGCTAGGGACATTTGGGGAAGAGTTACACATCTAATCAACCAATGCTAGCTAAACACCTCACTACCTAGCTTAAGCTACTTCATTAGGGCCATAATGCCTCCTAAATGATGTGTCAAGCTTACAATGGTCCTAAAATGCAGCAAAGGAGAGTCATTAGGCAAGTGGGCAAGCAAAAACCAAGGGAAATCAGCCCCTTGTACCGGCTAGAGACAAACCGATTAAAAGGGTGTTTTCCTTGTCCTTTTGGCTGGATAATACCAACACAAGGGGGTGCTTTGGATGGGATTTGAACCCTTGACTTGATAAATATTTATGTCCCCTTTCATGCTGCAAAATTTCAGAAAGAGTGGACTTAAGTTGGTGGTCCAATTTCTTCCTTAATTCAGATGCTGCTGTTTTGCTGCCCAGCCTGCGCACTTGGAAAGATCTTGCTGATTGACTAACCAAACGACCTCCAAATCCTTTGCAACTTGTTTTATTGGATTCCTAACATCTTAAAATTAAAGAGAGGGGGCAAGGCAGTCATTCATCCCCTCACCTTCAAGTCCCAGAAGATGCACAAAACCGGGCCAATTTCCGGTTGAATCTGCCCATGTACTGTCCGAGTGGTCTATGACTTCTTTGACCAAGGCATGGATATTCTTGACTTCCTTGGGGCTTGAGGGGGTGTGTGGAGTTGCTGGTTGTGCATTTGGAGTTTGGTCATGATGGTCCCCATCACGAAGCAAACAAGAGCAGAAACCACACGGCAAGGGTGGCACGGTCGTGCACTTAGGCACGGTATGGCCGTGCCATATTGATGTAAGTCTCAAGGGTAGGAACAACCCAAGCTAACTTACAATAGGAACACAACCAAAACAAGT
>JAKOGI010005240.1:0-14768 GCA_029747015.1 Carnegiea gigantea | reverse complement strand
GACACACATGTACATACATACATACATACATACATACATGCATACATATATATATACATACTTATACACATATACATACATACATACATGCATTCATACATACATACATATATATATATATATATATGTATGTATATACATACATGCATACATACATTCATTCATATATATGTATGTCTGTATATATGTGTGTGTGCGTGTGTGTGTGTATATATATATATGCATGAATGTACATATATATAGGTGTATATATATATATGTGTGTGTGTGTGTATGTGTGTGTGTGTGTGTAGATATAATTAGATATATATATATATATATATATATATATATATATTATATATATATATATATATATATATATATATATATATATATATATATATATATATTGTAACAACCCTAACCCTAGGGTCAGAAGTATTTGTGATTTCTTAAAATTTGGAGCGAATCGAACAAAGTTTCGATTAAAAATGGACCATAACCTAGACTCAAAGCCTTACATTAGGTCCTTGGAATGATAAAAGACAGATGGTATATTGTAATCGCTGCGTTCTTTATTTTCACGTTAGGCTAACTGTGTTAGCTTATGACGCTATAAAATCATATTTTATTAAGTATATAAGTTAAATTATTATTGATGTGCTTGTGTGAACGATGATTTTATTGGAAGTAATATTATTGTTGCTATTATTACTGTTATGATTAGTTTTGAAACTTTGTGGATGATTTTTAATGAGCGCTAATAAGGACCATTATCAGGTGCTAAATCGAGTAGAATTCTGAATACTATTACATTATCAATCTTAGAATTGGTTCCGTTAATTACTAAATCGGGCCTTTATGTAATCAGGGATGATTAATCGACGAGAGGTCGTATTATCGATTCGGGTTTAGGACATGAAGTATGAGATTAGGCTAGTGGTGTTGATTGATTGGCGAGCTTGAAATAAATAAAAAAGGAAAAGAGGCGGGACAATTCATCAAATCGCGCCAGGTTTAAGTCTGGCTTCTCCTTCTTCTTCTGGCACGTGAACCTCGAGGCCCCTATCTCCCTCTCTCTCTTCTTCGTCTTCTCCTCTCCACATGCAACTCAAGCAACATTAATCCCCTCGAATTTTCGCCTCACCCAACCCAAAAATCCTCAGATTTTAGCTCCCCAACATTAAACAAGCCCATCGTCACAAATTCTAGGCAAAATCCAAAAGAGACCACCACGTTTGTGGTTGATCTGGGTGGTGATTCAAGGCACCGAACACATGTCGAGGCTTGGCCAAGCAACCGCATCTATAGCTACTCAATTACCTCTATAAATTGAGAGCGAATTCGCAACACCAAACATCCATCATAACCTCGAGTCAGTGAGCCAAGTTTAGATGATTTTGGGGCATGATTTGCGAAGTCTGGGGCGTGACTGCAATAAGGAGTCAAAATCTGGGTCTTCAAGCATTTAAAGTCGAGCCCAAAAGCCCTTGGTCGAGTCCTGTAGCTTGGAATTGAGAGGGGTTTTCTCTTCCTCCTAATTATTAGTAATTTCAATAGGTTTTAATGAATGTAGTTAGTTCCTGCTTAAGTTTGAGTTGGCTATCAGTAGTTAGAGGAACTAGGACTGAAATTAGGTAAATACGATGATGATGTTGATTCAGGACTCTTGCATGTTGAGTTCATGCTTAACTTTTGCTAACCAAACAATTTGGGGAATTGTCGAACAAGTAGAAGTGTGTCTTAATGTTGCTGCTAAATTCGTTTTATTATGCCTACATTCTATTTTGATGGTTGCATGTGAACGCTATGCTCATAGCTTGCTTATCGGGTGATTTGATGAATTTGTAGAGCAAACCGAATTGTGCTTAAATGTTATTACTAGATCAGTTTGGATATGCTTAAATTCTATTTTTGCTAATTGATATGAATGCTACACTTCTGAATGTTGGTTTTATGAATTAATGATTGAATTATGGCACTATTAGGCTGAGCTTGGTAGTTGGTTGGCCTGATGTGAAACTAATGAGTGATTCGAGGTTTTCGTGGTTAGTGCTGTATGAGGAGGGAGCTTGGGTTTGATATTAATCGTAATCGTGTGAATTACGAAGTATTTGGGATATTAGGTTGATTCTGCTGAAATTATTCCTGCGAAGTGATACGAATGTGCTATTTGTGAATCTCTTCCCTCTGGAATTGTTTAAATGATGCTATGTGTGTGGTTCATGAACTTTAGAAATCTTTAAAAGCTCGTTAAAAGCTTGTTTTCATAATTTCAAATGTTTCTAAATGTTCACTAGTTGCCTGTTCGATTGCTAAGATGTTTGTAACCTAAAATGACCCTAAATCATCGAACTACTCAGTGAGTGACTCAACTGAATAATCGATAGGTCTAGGAATTTAAAAAGCAATCAAGTTATGAGTTTGAAAATGTTTTAAGGCTTTGGTATGTATTATATCTCTTTCTTTTATTTAAAAAGGATTTAAACGAACTGAAAAAGGGCAACAGGAGGTGTTAATTACAAAACCTCGGTTGAATTATATGCTAGCCAATTACTTTAAGTTTTGAATTGCAAGTTAGTAGACTCACTATGATCTTAAGAGGCTTTCTGATTGAAAATGAAAGAACCATAAACCATTAATAGGGCTATGGGTTATTTTGCTAGACGAGCGTGGTTTTAACTATGTAAGCAACTATTAAAAACAAGCGATTCGCGAGTCACTTGAAGGTGAAACCTACTGCGTGTGACAGTGACTTCTTTTAATAACTATAATGGCTTAGTGCATTTTAATGGCTAAGGTAGTGCTAGGAAATTGGCCAAACCTAGCAAATTAGACCTAGAAGTGGAAACCCTAGAAGACCCTAACGAGGGTAATATTCGATGATATGTGATGCATGATAAAACCTTAAGGGGAGACTAGACACAGGATAAGGCGTGAGCTGTTGCCCCTATAGAGGACAGCATCGAAGTTAGAGCTACTCTGCTGAGACGCATTTTGGCCAAATACTATGTTACGTATACCCCGACGATAATGTGAGTTGTGAGTGACGACCTCACATAGGATGAGTGTAGATCTCCCCAGCCAGCACATTATGAGATCTTATACCTGAATAAGAAGATATTTTCCTAATATTACCAACGCAGGTGTTTCAGGAACTTTTAAAAAGTATATGAGCCTTGAGGAGGCTAGTTTGAATTGTAAACGATTCTTTAAATGCACAATGAGTTATTTCATTTCCAAAATGTGTATTTGAAAGCATTTTATCCTACCCTTGTGACTTGCTTGCTTATGCGCCTAAATGCTTGATTATTAAGGGAGCTTGGTTAGTAAGGGTCCAGAAACAAGCCTAAATGACTTAATATGAAGCTTGGAGGTGATAATTTTCTTTGGGGGCAATGATTGCCTAATATGACAGTAATATACAAATGTTGTGTGACTGCTACTTACCATTATCGCATGCAAATGGTTTTGATCTTTAAGGAGTTGAGAAATACTCACTGGGCGTGTGGTAGCTCATCCCTTTCCTTATTCCGTTTCCAGGTCCAGTCTAAGCAGGTATAAAGGTTATCTTGAGGTTATTTTGATGCCAACCTGTTAGTAGGTTTTTGGGCAGTTTCGATTGCATGGTTGCTGTGAAGTATTTGATGCCTTACCATATTTGTAATTGTTTAAGCCCTTCATTGAATGTGTAAGCATATAGTCCACTTTAAACCTATGTATATAATGTTATAACTCTTGTGTTTAGTTATTTTGGCTGTTAGTGACCCCGGGCGGGTGGCCCGTGGCGGTGATTCAAGTCACCTTATATCTTGTGTTTACCTTATTATTAGCTTACAGGTACCCTTAGCGCAAGCTAAGACCACAAAATGTTGCAAAAACAGGGGAAACTCTCGTAGTTTTATTCCAAGATGCCTAAGTAAATGGTAATGCCTTAACCTACCCTCAATAGCCTTAGAGATTCCTTCTACGAAATCCTGGCAGTGTGAATCCTCCTTGTGTTACGGGTGTTACATTAGGTGGCATGCCCTAGGTTTGCATTATTCATTTAGGTATTATAATAGCAGTGTGATCTATGAAATACATAACTTATGTGCTTATGTGAACATGTTTGCTTTGTAATATCTATATTGGTAACTACATGATCTATAGTGTATATATTGTTTGTTTTCCACTTACCCTACAGTGATAGCGTAGGATGGCATTCCATATTGCCAATTATGTTTATCTGCCTTTCTGGTTGGCCATATAGAATGCGGTTATATATTAGAGAGTCATAGAGATGAGTAACCGATGGGGTCCTCATAGAGTTACTCAAAACTATTAGGTGATAAAGTTCATAAGAAAGCTACCTATTACTGGACGATGGAGAGAAGTAGTGTCACCCTGTGATAGTGGACAGTGCACATGGGGGCATACACCCTTTTTACATATCGAGGTCTAGTGGAATGTCTCTTATTGGTAGAGCACCAAGTGGACCACTTAGAAGTTACTCCCCTCTAGAGAAGCGCTGCCGCCCGCTAAATTATCCAAATTTTCCTCATTCGACATGCTGAAAACTAACACCTTCCTTCCACCCTATCTGAGAGGAATCAACTACAGCATCATCAAATAAGACTCCACTTCACTGAGAGACCTCAAGCTGAGCACTACTAGTGCAACGACATGATGTGGGTGCACTGGGTAGATGCTTATGGAATGATCTACCCCTAATGATGGCGAGCCACTATGCTCAGAATGGGGGAGTTAGTGGATGAAGAATATGACATTGAATATACCCCACCGTGAGACTGCAAGAGTTATTAGCCATTGATCCCGACCAATCTGAAACTTCAGATAAAGTCATGGTTGATAACTTTCCTGGAAGTGACACCTCAGATAAGGAGTAGAATAGAGTAGTGTGAACTCACATTCATAGATGTTTTGTTGTATATAAATAAGCTGGATGTAAGCCTTTCAAGTTTGTTTTATTTCAAGATGAAGCACTAGGAAGACGAGAATTTCCAGTGACTCCCAGGTCACACTACCAATGTTTAAATGAAATAAATGCAATTAGTGCTTATCAAGTGCTATGTGCTCACTAGTTTGTTTAAGCGTATATATGCACTTCCTTAAAGTAAAAATGTGGTATGCAAGTATAATCTTCTGTGGGTTAGGCTGAAACCTAACTTGTGGCTATACATAGCATCTTTCTATCCCACTTGTAAGTAATTTCATTAACTAAGAAATCCTACCCCTATAAGTCCTAGTATGGTTATGGTGTTAACTTCTAACTGAAAGTAGAACTAAGTAACCCCTTGTGCAAATAAGTGAACAGATGCCACCACAACGTGAATTAATTTCAGAACCTACTGCCATGGAGATGATATGCCAGTTTAATAAGTTTAAACCTCCCAAGGTCATTGGTGGAACTGACCCCATGATATATGAGAAATGGCCTAGAAGAATGGAAAATTTATTTGAAATTATGGAATGCCTTGAGAGGTTTAAGGTATATCTGGCCACCTATCAATTCGAGAAAGATGTTGAATTTTGGTGGGGAATGGTCAAACCTAGGGCAGGTGAACTAGTGTTGACCTAGGATCAACTGAAGGCTCCGATGGATACTCAATACTATCCCCGAGATGTGAGAAGGGCTAAGGAATAGGAGTTCCTATACCTAAAGTAAGGGGAAATGAGTGTAATAGAAGATGCAGTGAAGTTTAATGAAATGAGCCGTTTCACACCAAACCAAGTGGCCCTTGAAGAAATAAGGATGGACCAATTTGAACAGGGACTGAAAGTGGAAGTGAAGCAGATAGCAAGGCATGCTTATGCTAATTTTCAAGAAATGTATCATAGGTTGTGAAAGTAGCCCACATCATCAATGAGACCAAGACTGAAAATAGGAAAAAGGGCCAAACAAAGAGCAAATTCGACCCTGGAGGATCCAGCTCCCAGGGAAACAAAAACTTCAAGAGGTTTAAACCTGGGATGAGACAGAACGAGGGAAAACAACCCGCTTAATGGCAACAGAAGAGAATATGCGGCTAGTATGAGCATTAACATTTTAGCCCATGCAGAAGCATTATGGAAATGCTTTGGATGTAGTGAAATGCGCCACAAGGTCGCCAACTGCCCAGAGGTCATATAGAACAGCCAGGGTAATACTTAGAGATTAGGAGTGGGGAATAATCCAGCAGCGCAACGAGGTCGTCCTCTGGCTGATGCTTCCTCTGGAGGCAACTGAAGCAATAAGAAACCATAAGCAGGAAGTTGAGCATTCTGCTTGGAAGGACAAGAGACTGGAGAACCTACTAACACAGTGTTAGGTACTCTTCTTGTTAACCATCTTCATGCTTGTATCTTATTTGATTCTGGCGCTACTCACTCATTTGTGAACTCTGAATTTGCAACGAAATTCGCTAGTAAGCATGATGAGATGGATATACAACTTTATATGACCACTCCTTAGGAACTATGTATCATACTGATCTTACCATTAGCGATTGTGCTGTTAATGTAGAAGAGAGAACCTTTCCTATTGATTTGGTACAATTAGAAATACAATGATGGGATATTATTTTGGGGATGGATTGGTTAGCTAAGTATAAGGTGACTATAAATTGTGAAAAGAAGTTAATCACTTTCTCAACCCCTGAAGGAGAGAGGATAGAATTTAAAGAAAATGGCTGTCAGAAAATCCACTAGTTCTATAGCCTACCTACTTACTCAGGAGGAGAGAATTCTAAGGGAACTTGATGTCCTCCAAATAGAAGTAGTGCTACCAGGAAATCAAAACTACCTGACAGCACTCTAGGTTACCTCCCCACTAATAGAATCAAGCAGCGTCAGAAGGAAGACCTTGAGATTATGAAAATTAGGAAGAGAGTAGAAGAAGGCAGGATTAAGGAATTCCAAATCCAAAATGATGTGCTTTCATACGGGAACAGATTGTGCGTCCCTAATGTACTGGACCTCAAGAAGGAGCTATTGAAAGAAGTACATAATTCAACTCTTACTAACCATCCTGGGAGCACCAAAATGTACCATGACCTAAAGACACATTTCTAGTGGATAGGGATGAAAAGAGATATCACATATTGTGTTGCTCGCTGCCTCACATGTCAAAGCGTAAAGACTAAACACCAAAAACTTAGAAGATTGCTTCAGCCCTTACCTATTCTAGTATGGAAATGGGAGCATATCACCATGGATTTTATCACTGGATTACCAAAAACCACCAAGTAGCACGATAGTATCTGGGTGGTCGTTGATAGATTGACCAAGGCTGCACATTTCCTAGTCATGAAAATCCCCTTCACCTCCGAGCAATTAGCAGATTTATATTTCAAGGAAATAGTTAGATCACATGGAGTACCCTTCAGCATAGTGTAAGATTAAGACACTAAGTTTATATCCAGGTTCTGGCATAGATTCCAAAAAGCAATGGGAACTAAACTACGCCTAAGTATAGCCTTCCACCCTCAGTCAGATAAGCAGTCTAAAAGAACTATTCAAACTCTAGAAGATATATTAAGAGCCTGTGCATTGGAGTACGTAGGGACCTGGGATCATAACTTACCTGTGGTCGAGTTCGAGTGCAATAATAGCTACCATGCAAGAATTGGCATGGCCCCTTTTGAAGCACTGTATAGTCGATGCTGTAGAAGTCCTATTTGTTGGGAAGAAGTAGGAGAAAGAGAACCCTCTAAGGTGGAACTAATCGACCAAACGATTGAGGTGATCAAAACCGTAAGTAAAAGGTTACGGGCTACCCAGAGTAGGCAAACGAGCTTCGCAGATATCAAGAGAAGGCCTTTAGAGTTTAATGTTGGGGACCATGTATTCCTGAAGGTCTCCCCACTTAAGGGAAGCATAAGGTTTGGCTAAAAAGGGAAGCTAAGCCCGAGATTCATTGGACCTTTGAGATTTTACAAAGAGTAGGCCCGATCGCATACCGATTGGCACTACCGCCATCACTGCAAGGCATACACGACGTATTCCATGTATCCAGTCTATGAAAGTATGTTTCAGATCCAGATCATGTCACCAAGTATGAACCCTTGTAGATTAAGGAGAACCTCACATATGTGGAAGAACCTCTTCGAATATTGGAAAGAATGGAGAAGAAGCTCAGGAACAGGAGTATCCCTTATGTTAAGGTGCTTTGGAAGCATCACAAATAGCCAATGCAACCAGGGAGCCGGAAAAAGAAATGAGGGTGAAGTATCCAACGTTATTTCCACCAAGTAATCAATTTCGAGGATGAAATTCTTTTAAGGTGGGGAGAGTGTAAAACCTGCATTCTTTATTTTCACGTTAAGCTGACTGTCTTACCTCATGACGCTATAAAATCGTATTTTATTAACTATATAACTTAAATCATTATTGATGTGCTTGTGTGAATGATGATTTTATTAAAACGAATATTATTATTGCTATTATTATTGCTATTATTATTATTATTATTATTATTATTATTATTATTATTATTATTATTATTATTATTATTATTAGTTTTGAAAAATTTTGGATGATTTTTAATAAGCGCTAATAAGGACCATCATCGGGCACTAAATCAAGTAGAATCCCGAATACGATTAGATTGTCAATCTTAGAATTGGTTTCGTTAATTACTAAATCGAACCTTGATATAATCAGGAACGATTAATCGACGAGAGATCGTATTATCGATTGGGGTTTAGAACATGAGGTACGAGATTAGGCTAGCGGGTTTGATTGTTGGGCAAGCTTGAAGTAAAAAAAAAAGAAAAAGAGGAGGGTCGATTCATCAAATCGTGCCAGGCTTAAGTCTAGCTTCTCCCTCTTCCTCTGGTAGGCGAACCCCGAGCCCTCTATCTCTCTCTCTCTCTCTCTCTCTCTCTCTTCTTCATCTTCTCCTCTCCCCACACGACTCGAGCAGCAGAAATCCCCTTGAATTTTTGCTTCACCTAGCTCAAAAATTCTTAGATTTGACCTCCCCAACATCAAACAAGCCAACCATTGCAAATTCTGGGCAAAATTCGAAAGAGACCACCATGTTTGTGGTCGATCTGGGTGGTAATTCGAGGCACCAAATGTGTGCCGAAGCTTAGCCATGCAACCCATATCTTTTAGCTACTCAATTACCTCTATAAATTTGGAGCAAATTCACAACACCAAACATCCACCATGACCTCAAGTCAATGAGCCCAGTTTAGACGGTTTTGGGGTGTGATTTGCGAAGTCTGGGGTGTGACCACAGCAAGGAGTTGAAATTCGGGTTTTCAGGCATCTAAAGTCGAGCCCCAAACCCTTAGTCTAGTACCCTAGCTTGCAATTGAGGTGGGCTTTCTCTTCCTCCTAATTACTGGTAATTTCAATAGATTTTAATAAATGTAGTTAGTTCATACTTGGGTTTGAGTTGGTTATCAGTAATTGGGGGAATTAGCACTAAAATTAGGTAAATGATGATGATGCTGATTCTTACGTGTTGAGTTGATGCTTAGCTTTTGCTAACCAGTCAATTTGGGGAATTGTGGAGCAAGCATAATTGTGTCTTAATGTTGCTGCTAAAGCAGTTTCATTATGCCTAAATTCTTTTTTGATGGTTGCATATGAACCTATGCTCATAGGTTGCTAACCAGCCGATTTGAGGAATTATAGAGCAAACCGAATTGTGTTTAAATGTTATTGCTAGATCAGTCTAGTGATTGATATGAATGCTACGCTTGTGAATATTGGTTTCATGAATTAATGATTGAATTATGGCAATATTGAACCGAGCTTGGTAGTTGGTTGGCTTGAGGGGAAACTAATGAGTGATTCAAGATTTTCGTGGTCGATGCTGTGTGAGGAGGGAGCTTAGGTTTGATATTAATCGCAATCATATAAATTGCGAAGTACTTAGGATATTATGTTGAATCTGCTGAAATTGTTCCTGCGAAGTTATACGAATGTGCTATTTATGAACCCCTTCCCTCCGGAATTGCTTAAATGATACTATGTGTGTGGTTCATGAACTGTAAAAATCTTTAAAAGGTTATTAAAAGCTTATTTTCGTAATTCCAAATGTTTCTAAATGTTCACTAGTTGTCTGTTCGATTGTTAAGATGTTTGTAACCTAAAATGACCCTAAATCATCGAACTAATCAGTGAGTGACTCAACTGAATAGTTGATAGGTCTAGGAAGCTAAAAAGCAATCAAGTCATGAGTTTGAAAATGTTTTAAGGCTTTGCTATGTAGTATATCTCATTCTTTGAGTTTACAAGGATTTAAACAAACTGAAAAATGGCAACTGAAGGTGTTAATTACAAAATCTCGTATAAATTATATGCTAGCCAATTACTTCATGTGCTGAATTGCAAGTTAGTAGACTTGCCATGATCTTAAGAGGCTTTCTGATTGAGAATGAAAGAACCATAAACCATTAATGGGGTTATGGGTTATTTTGCTAGACAAGCATGGTTTTAACTATGTAAGCAACTATTAAAAACAAGTGATTCGTGACTCACTTAAAGGTGAGACTTGCTGCATGTGACAATGACTTCTTTTAATAACTATAATGGTTTAATGCATTTTAATAGTTAAGGCAGTGCTAAGCAATTGGCCACGCCTAGGGAGTTAGACCGAGAGGTGAGAACCCTAGAAGACCCTAACCAGCGTAATATTCGATGATATGTGACACGTGGTAAAACCTTGGGGGGAATTAAACACAGGATAAGGCGTAAGCTATTGCCCCTATAGAGGACAACATTGAAGTTAGAGCTACTATACTGAGATGCATTTTGGCCAAATATTATGTTACATATATCCCGGGGATAACGTGAGTTGTGAGTGACGACCTCACATAGGGCGAGTGTAGATCTCCCCAGCTAGCACATCATGAGATCTTATGCCTGAATAAGAAGATATTTTCATGATATATGAGAAGACGGTTTGAATTATTACGTGGGCATTTTATGAACTTTTAAAAAGTATATGAGCCTTGAGGAGACTAGTTTGAATTGTAAATGATTCTTTACATGCAAAATGAGTCAGTACGTTTCCAAAATTCGTATTTGAAAGAATTTTACCCTACCCTTGTGATTTGCTTGTTTATGTGCCTAAATGCTTGATTATTAAGGAAGTTTGGTTATTAAGAGTCTATAAACGAGCCTGAGTGACTTATACGAAGCTTAGAGGTGATGATTTTCTTTAGGGACAATGATTGCCTAATATGATAGTAATATACAAATGTTGTGTGACTGCTACTTATCATTATTGCCTGCAAATTGTTTTGGTTTTTGAAGAGTTGAGAAATACTCACTAAGCGTGTGGTAGCTCATCCCTTTCCTAATTCCCTTTCTAAGTCCAGTCTAAGCAAGTATAAAGGTTATCTTGAGGTTATTTTGATGCCAACTTATTAGTAGCTTTTTGGCCAGTTTCGATTGCATGGTTGCTGTGAAGTATTTGATGCCTTACCATATTTGTAATTTTTTAAGCTCTTCATCGAATGTGTAAGCATACAGTCGGCTCTAAACCTATGTATATAATGCTATAACTCTTGTGTTTAGTTAGTTTAGTTGTTAGTGACCACGGCCGGGTGGCCCATGGTAGTGATTCAAGCCACCTTATATCTTGTTTTACTTTATTATCGACTTACAGGTACCCTTCGCGCAAGCCAAGGCCACAAAATGCTGCAAAAACAGGGGAAACTCTTATAGTCTTATTCCAGGATGCCTAACTAAACGCTAATGCCAATACCTAACCTCAATAGCCTAAAGGATTCCATCTAGGAAATCCTGGCGGTGTGACTCCTCCTCGAGTTGGGGGTGTTACATATATCTAGAAGCTCAACTGCTACACGTGGGAGATCACAGCTCTTCGAGCTATCTGCCCAGTGTGCACCAAGTATAAGTTCTATAATGGGAAAGAAATAAAAGTACAACTCAAAAGATCACACATCCAAAATATACGGGTTTATAACCGAAACAGAAACAACTCTTGCTAGAAGATGACAAACTAATCAGATGGTTGGCTCATATGGCCATACAGAGTGACCTCTAGACAATATGCATTACATGACTTCAGTAATTGATCTACATGCACCCAAGAACTTAAAATACATCCTCATACATTACTGAACTCCTAAATTTATTTACAGAAAAAACATATAATTCTATTTCTAGATCAGGAAGCGAGACTTCACCTCGGCTTACGTGAATCGCCTTCTACCTGAAATTTTAAGAACCTAAGGAAAAGGGGAAATAGAGAGGGGAATGAGCTACCACATACTCAGTGAATGATTCTTAACCTCGAGAAAGCAAAACAATTGCAATAATACATTAGATAACATTCACACACCATCTGATATATAATATCTTATAGTAATCATGTAAGGTCCCCTATATTTATATTTACTATGATAACCTTGCAAACTCGATGGTATCCCTATCCTCTTTTTATTTCATACTCAAGAGTACTCGATTGGCCTAAACTATGTCTCTTGTAGCTTAGTAGTGACAATCACTTGCTTAACATCACATGGCAAGCATAGCAAAGTCAAATAAAAACTGACCCACACACAAGTTAAAGTAGGGAGAATAGAAGAGCATGCAGTTCACACATAAGTACTTAGCATCAAGGCAAGGATCATCACTTTAAATTAAAGTATGCATTTATAAAATAGTTGTTATTCTATGGAAATCATTTGGATCCCAATAACAGTTCTTTTCAAGATTATTATTCACTAGAAATCATTTGGATCTCGGTAAAGTTCTTTTCAAGAGTATATGCATTTTTTTCCAAATCTTTGCACTTGCATAGTCCTTGAATGAGGGGTTTACATCACGTAATAAATGGAAATCATTTCATGGGGCATTGGATTCTCATATTTGTGTTATTCAGGGCAGATCTATACTTGCCCTTCATATTATCCCAGAGTATAACATAACATTGGATCTTACCCTCGTTAGGGTCTTCAAGGGTTCCCACTTCTTGGTCTACTCCATATGCATTCGTTCAAACACGTAGCATCATTCTCTTAGCCTCCCAAAACGTCTAAGATGCATTTCACTTTAAACACACTAGCGTCAAAATTCTTATTGTATCATAAACAATGTCATTTTAACTTTTAAGAAGGCTAAAAAGCCTTATTAAATTCAAGTTGACTCATGAAAAGCACATGACCATTCATTTTATCAAATCATGCTTTTAAACGAATTAATGTCCATGTACACATTCGCTTTTTAAGGGAATGCTATTAAAACTCATCTCAAAAGTTTACAAGCCTACATCTCACTCATAATTAATTTTGCTTAGAAGCATCCTTATTGTAATTCACATTACTTTTAACTCAGCAGCTCACTTGCATAGCCTCTGAAGACAATCAAAGAATCATTAACGCTCATTTTAGAAGCCATTAGTTGCAATTTACTTATAATTAATCTCACTTAAGGGAACTCAATGTTCGATGGTTAAATTCATTTCAGTTTGCAAGATGTGAGGCCTCTAAAACATGTTTGCCAAGCTTATTCGATACTATTAGTTACTGAAAGGCAATGTATTAGTACATGAATAACCAATAAGTCAGTTTCAGTCTTAATTTGTCACAAATAGCCGGCCAACTTGATTATTTAAGCAACTCAAATATCCAACAATTCGATTACAAATTCGGTTTACTTCCAATAGCCGAGCAATTCAATTTTGACGGTCAAGTTATACTAGATAGCCAAGCAAGTCGACTATGATTTCAGTTTACTCAAACAACTCATTCTTAATGTCGAGTTATGCCAAATAACCAATGAAACGATTACGATTCCAATTCATTTAAGCAATTCATTCTTAATGTTTGATTTTTAGCTAATAACCAAGCCATCTTTCTGTGGTACTTGATTTCCATAATTCCAATTCATTCCCAAATGAAACCAACTGACTCCATAATCGCACAATACTCAGTAAACTAGGTAAAATAAAAGTCAAAACTTGTGACATTATTAGTAGGTTAGGAATTAAAAGCCACCCGCCTTGACTCTATGCTAATGGATCCAACTCTTCGGCTAATTGGGCTAATTAGAGCTGAATTTCGGACCGCCTAATCTCCTCCTCATCACTGCCCAAGCCTCGCGGCTGCTATGATTTGCATGCCCCTCCCTCTCGCTCTCAGTCCAACCCCAATCACCAGAAGCGAGCCCTGACTACCAACGGTGGCGGTCGCAGTGGTGGCGCACAGCCCTCAAAACCCTAGCCACCTAACGCCTCGCTCTCACTCGATCTCTGCCTCTCTTCGTCGGTGGTGGACGGACGACTAGCAGTGCCGCCATTGCCACCATTTGCTGGCCACCCGGCTGGGCCCCCCTCTTTTCGCCCAATTTCTCGCTTTCTCTCTCTTCTATTTGTTGCCAAGGGGGTCGTAGGGAACCAAGAAAGGGAACCCCCCTTTGTGCTTTTTAGAAAAGGAAAAGGGCCCCGGCCCCTTTTTACCCTTGTCTCCCTTTTTTGTTTGATTTGTCTATTATTAGACTAAAATGACCCCAGCTGATCTCGTAATTATCCTAACCCAACTTGCCAATATCGCATAATTACATTCCGATCCCATTTTTCACGAACTCACTAATTTCACATAATTCCGTAACAAATCAGGAAATTAATCAAATTACTCCATATAAACATTGCACCTAATTAGTACGCAAACAATGAGTCTAACATGGCCAATTAAATAGAGAGCACTTAATGAAAATATTAACCTAAATAGTTAACCTCGGATTGAGAATTCCTGCTATTTTATAGACATATATATATATATGTGTGTGTGTGTGTGTGTGTGTGTGTGTGAATATATGTA
>JAKOGI010005239.1:0-14772 GCA_029747015.1 Carnegiea gigantea | reverse complement strand
ATTAGGTTCGGGTCGTTACAGCCTTCCCCCCTTAAATTAAGTTTCGTCCTCGAAACTTGTACTTGAAAAGGAACGATCTAGAATTCTTTTGAAATTATGAGATGTACAAATGTTTTGTATATGCTCAAAACTTGTTGGTAAATCCAATAGGTGAACCACACGCTTCTGTCCTCAGGTAATATACTCTGACTTTAAGCTAGGAGGGTTAATGTTTCCTTAAATCTTGGGGTGAAACGGGCAGAGTTTCCCCTGAAAACTGGACATTTTCCAGGTTTAAAGCCTTACATTTCAATCCTTGCATTGACAATAGGTACAGAAAGAGGCTAAATCAAGCTCAACGGCCACACGTCGGAGATCACCACTCTACGGGCCACACGCCCGGAGTAAATCATCCAACAATGCACAATAGAAGAAAATAAATGAAAGGTACAACTCAACGGATCACACATCCGGAGTAACGGGGTTTACATCCCAAAAATAAACAATAATTTGGCCCACATGGCCATACAAAACAACTTGTAAACCTTAATGATGTCATAATACCTTATTGACTCTCAAATTACCATACCGAATGTCTCATCCCACTTCTCTGCATGTACATGTGACTCCTTTCCAAAGTGACAGATGATTCAATCGTATCTGGGTTCAACTAGTATAGTACAAATGAGATAATGATCATGTAGTTACAACAAGGTAGTCATCTAAGTGCCATCAACATGACAGGATCGATAGATGAAGTTGGATCGGCCGAACAGAGTATAAAATAGGCGCTATACAAGACGGCATAGGGGAAGACTAGGTCTATGTGTTAAGGACTCAAAGTAAGGCTTTTAGTATGCCATGCAATCGAACCATTTCCTTATCATACAATGGTGCTCGTCTCTCTATGCCCCAAATAACATGAAGTGGTATAAAATGAGCAGATTCAGTGAGTTCGTTTATAATGGCCCAAACAATGTTCCGCTTAAGAGCAGAAATGAATAACCCCATAATAAAATCCACTCAAATTGAATCACTCTTCTAGGTAGGACTTTCTTTAAAGGTCTCAATGTGCCTATGAGGCGCTGACATCTGCTCTTTAACTTTCACCTTTTACACGTCAGACACTTATCTACATATTCTGCAATGTCTCTCTTTATGTTGCACTACTAAAGAATTACTTTAGATCCCTAAGTCTTTTGTTCCTCCTGGTGCCTCGAGCAGCGAGTCTTACGGGTTTCTTCTCAAATTCTTCTTTAGCATCCCGCTAAACCCAACAACTTCTTACTTTTGTGAAAGCATTGGACCTAGGTTACTCAGTAACTGCGTTTATCCTTTGAGAACTCTGGTTCCTTTCTCAAAAACCTCATATCCCAAGCATGTCACTTGAGTTGATCAAAACTCACTCAACTAGGTTTTCAATTCCTTGAGCTCGGTTGGAACCATCCTATAAGAAGCTGTTGAAATATGCTTTGCACCATGGATTACTTCAATTTTAAATCACAAATATATGATGCATCCTTGTCTTAGCAACTCACTTGTTCTCATGAGTGAAGTTATAGAATACTCCTTCCTAAGTCTTTCCTCGTAGAAACATACTTCTTGACCTTCGTGACTTAGTAAAGCAATCTTAAGGAATGAATTTCCTCAATCTAAGATAGGAAATGATAGGAATAATAGCATTAGCGCAGAGGACACAATGATCAGCAAGGTTTCGTATGCAAATTAAGACCATTTAGGCACTGCTCGGTGTCGAGAGGGGGGTGAAATAGCAAAGACAAGACCTAAGTCGAAATGATTAAGGAAGAAGTTGCTTAATGACGAAGAATATTAAGTGGTTGATGGAATATGCTTGTGATAGGAACGAAATGAAGTTAACTAGTAACGTAAATAATTTGGGAGGGAAAGGCAACAAAAGTAAGGTACTTTCAATCATTGATTATGTAAGAGCCAACACGTTGTGCATAGAATCAAAACCAGGCTAGTAGTAAATTAGCAATTTATGTAGTGATTGGATGTTAAGGAAATGAAAGATTACGTTACCATTGAAGTAGGGGTTGCCGAAAATAAGCTGCATAGAGATAGTTAGTGGAAGCATGAGAGAAACGTAATCTATTGCAATGATAAGATCCCCTCATAAAAATTAAAATCACGAGGAAATTCAATGAAGGAAAGGATATGTAATGAAGTATGGATGAGACATGTAATGAAGTATGGAGGTAGCAACAATGAAGAAGTTTGCAAGCTTAATATGAATGAAGAAGAATGACAAATTGAATTATGTTATCGCATAACAAAGGGGGTAGTCCTAGTTAATAACCAAAGAGGTCAATAAGGAAGTGAAATTATGCTAACAAAGGGGATTTAATATGAATTGACAAAAGGTCGTTGTATACTCATTTGGATCAATACAAGAACTCATGCAGACGAAGTTCAAGAATTTGACATGCTCAAAAAAAACTCCCCTGGGTTTCACTCGATATGCTATTAATACCTATATTACTACCCCACGTCTCCCCATTGTGGTACTTGAAGTCGTGTTCTAATAATGGTCTTTTCCTGGTAATCCTTCCATAAAGTCCATGCCATATATATATAGATATACTCTCAACCAACCATCACTTCCCAATTCCTTACAAACACAAACTGTAATGCCACCACAGATGCTGTAAGTCCCATCCCATGTAATCCTTATACTTATTATCATTCTTCACAAATTATTTCGTTCCCAAAGGCCCTTTTACTCTTGATGATGGTGTAAGTTATGACTTCTATAACTCCCAATATACAAAAATAATGAACCCATTAACATATTTAGCATTCCCTCAAGCCTCTTGCCTGTAACGTGTAACTCCCCCAATATGGATTATCATTTTTCCCCCGCTTCTTTGATGGTTCCAATGCCTCAATGCCCTTTTTAATCACTTTGTTTTTTTTTTTCTCTTTTTTTTTCATCCAATCCTTGCCAGTCTCAAGACGCTTGGTTCTCGAATCGTCTGATGCTCCCCAAAATAAGATCATGCCCAATAACTTTGTTTTGCACCATTTAATTAGTATAACCTGACCTATTAGCACACATGACCTAATCCATCAAGGCAAGAGAAATTCTTTATATTATCTCCTTAGAACCTCATATGGGTATCTGGAAGCTAAAATTCATCCATAGAAATCGCCAGATGCCTATAGAGTTTGTTTTAACCTCACGCTATTCAAACATTAAATGTTTCAACACATCTTCATAACAGCTCTAGCTTGAAGCACCCTGATAATTCAAATGGGCAACTCAAAATTCCACAAGATTTGCTAGGAACTTAGCATACTTCTTTAGCACACTAACATGCCCCAAAAAGTGAACTGAGTGCTTTCCTACTGTTTCACTATGTTGTTGGTCTTAATACCTCAAAAGATGATCACCAGATAAATGTCTACTAAAACATCCTCATGATGCCCGTATATACATATGAATTTCTCGTCAACAAATGCGTTTCGCTAATCCAGCATAACTCATAGCTATCCCTACAGCTCATAGTGATTCTCAACCTGGCTCTGATGCCACAACTGTAACGCCCCCAAATTGACAATGCCTGATTACCATCGATTTGCAGCGGAAGTCTTGTGAATGGGGACGCTACCGCCGTTCCTTGACGGAACAAGGCTACTTGAAACCCACATGCATTAAAACACCATTAAACATACTTTCAACCACTAGCATTCCTTGGGACGTATGAGTATACCTGCTAACTCAGCGTATGACTAACATTTACCAGCTAACTAACATACAGCAAACTGTGATCCTTGCTCATTTCTCGCGTTCCTCTGACTTATCAGAAAGAGGGCTCTGCACTGATCCTTCACCTAAAACAGAAAACATGAAAACATTCGAATAATGAGCCGAAGCTCAGTACGCACATCCCCATGCTGTTAAATAAGTTTTGTATGTAAATGGTTGGGCGCCCGCATTTCAAAACATTTTGATTTGCAAATAGGGGAGAGAGAGTGTATATGTAAAACTGAGTTGCTGATTATTATCTGAAAGTGGACCCCTTGTTGATGTCTGCTGCGATCTTGAGATAGGTGCACACCTCCCAGGCCGATCGGAGAGCCTGAGTTGCAGTCGCGCGGGTAAATTGAAGGGCATAACCCCTGATGATTGAGCATTGACGGGGCCACTTGCTTATGTGACAAAATAATGAGTAAACTGATTTCTTAAAGGAGCATTACATTGATTTTTCATCATGGAGAACATGTGAGTTTTTGAAGAACACAGGCAATGTACGTACCTGGTTTTTTTTTGAAATTCTCTCCCTTTTATCATGAAGCATGTGTGCTGGCAGCTTGAAACGATCGATGTGACCCCATTCCTGCTTCAAATATTATATGTGTCTCCATTAGTGCAACATTACGATGTTTATTAGATTTCTCCACTTAATAGATTATTCGCAGTTGGCTGTGTGTTTATAGCTAACGGGGTTGTTACCAGTGTTTTAAGGTAATGATGTAAGTTCATTATACCTTCAGAATTCTTATCACATTAGTATTTACTGAGTGCTTCTACTTTAGCTAATTATATTAAACGGAGGACGAAGACAAGGAAAACCCCGAACCTTTATCACACTAAACTATCGGGATAAGTACATTGGGACATTTATAAGAGTAATCGAAACATTTGACATGCCTTAGACTTTTGTTCAATGACAACCAAAGACTTATTAGCTTACCCTTCACTCTAAACATTGAACTTTGTATCGCTGTCACCTCCAACTTATAACATCCTAGTACCCACTTATATAATTTCCTTCAATGACCCCTTTTGTAATGCGCTTGGCCTCATAACTCCAACTATCACACCTAGGTCACCTTTCTTTGCTACTCACTAAAATTCATGGACAATGCATGGCCATTAACTTAATAAAACTTACTTGAAGTTTTAATTAGGGTACAACCTTATGACTTTAATCGCTCACCCAACATTTATCCCATTCTAGGACCCTGCGAATATCGTATCCGTAACATAACCAACCTTGCCATAAGGCTTTCATATTCTTCTTCTCGATTATCCTAAATTTGTTAAATCCACGGCTATGCAAAATAACCCCCAACAAGTTAAGACGAATGTCACTTAATCCTTCACGGTTATAAATCATTACAAAGCCGTGCAAATGACTCCCATGGCCATTCAAATCAAGCTATAATTTCGCAACCTATCCAAATTACGTCAAATGCTTTCGAACTCCATGAATTCACAACAGATAGCCAAATAACATGAAACTTATGCCATTTAGTCATCAGGCATTAAAATGCATTTGGAATTCAATGAATTAAACGAACAACTAAGACCCAAATTGATTGCAATTCCACTTTGATTCTCTGCCAACTTACCCAATCGACAATCCATTCCAAAGGACCACACTCAATTTCCGAATTTGCAAATAAAACGAATACCAAGGCCGATGACATCATTTAAGTCATGAATTCACTAAGGTTAGCAAGTTCGATAACTTATCGCAAGCACAAACAATTAGGAAGGTAAACATATTTCATTAACCGTGAAATTAGTTCATGTGCTTGCATCAATTAATTAACTCGAATGGAAGCTAACTAAAGAACTTGAATCGAAGCTAAACACGTTAAACTACCTTCATTTTTAATTCTTTTTCAGGCATTAACTAATTAACTTGAATCGATGCTAAACATGTTAAACTAACTTCGTTTTTAACTTGAATTGATGCTAAATCTTCACAGCCTCTCACCCCTTACTTTCGGCCACTCAACCCGGACAACTCAACTTCACCATTCAATTCCATCACTCAAAATAACCACAGAGATTTGCACATAACTAATCATCGATACCAATTACATTGTTTAGTCAATCCCAAACAACTTACAACCCAAATCAATTCCAATTTTACTTCGACTCCTTGTCAAATTTACCGAGTCGACATTTCCTTCCAAATAACCACAACAATTACCGAAATTCACACATAAATAGATACCAATACCAATTACATCGTTCAAGGTATAAATTCAATCTCAAACAGCCCAAACAACTAAATTAATCACTGGGCCACGTTAGGGTTTTTACCTTCCAATTGGGTGTGAGCTGGGTGGTGGTGTTGGTAGGCGGCAGGCCGGTGGTCGGCAAGACCTCCGGTAGGGGCGGTGGATGGTGGAACCGGTGGCAACAGGCCCGACTCGCACGGCAGGGCAGGGCTGGCTACGCATTCCCTGGGGTTCGAACTGGTGGGGCAGGCGGCGTTGGGGCGCTGGGCCGGCACGGTCGGCGTGGTCGGCGGCAGCCGAACCACCGGTGGCCGGTTGTTCCCCGGCGAGGAGCGACGCCGAGAGCAGGGAAGAGAGAGAGTGGTGTCGGGGGGGAACTCGTGAGGCAGAGAGAGGGAATGAGAGAGAGAAAAGGTGAGCATTTGAATGTTCTGGGGTAAATTAACGTGTGTTTGATTTTTTTTTTTGGTATGTCGGTTTTTTTTTTTTTGGTTGTTATTATCACTATTGTTATTATTCTTATGATTATTATTAACTGGTTTGAGGTCACATCGTCGTTTCAACCTGCAATGCACAAATAAAGATATATACATATAGACATGCATATAAAATGCTGATTTGAAATGCGGTGCCTAACTGACTTAATTGGGGTGTGTTCGGCCGTTACAAATTTGTTCATAAACCATATTTCAACTCTATAGAGTGGAGATTTTTGCAAAGATGTGACCACATTTGGTAGTTAAGTAAACAGTATAAGGAGTTTGTGTAAACTTAGCAAACTGTTTAAAAAAAATCATTGCCTAATAAAATATCATAACCAGAGTTATATTGTAATACTGTGGGTATTGTAAGGATTTTGTTACCTAAAATAATGGAAACATTGTTCTGAAATAAATCTAAATAGGTAGGAATAGGATGAACACCTTTGATTCTAAGTTTACGATCATTTGGGAGCTTATCCCATTTTGGAAGTAAAAAGTCTTGAAAGAAAATTACTTCGGATCCTGTGTCAATCAAAGCAGTGGTAGTAATGTCTAAGTCTTTGACAGTTACATCTATGTAAGTAAGAATAGGTATTTCAAGCTGCTTCATAAGTGTTCAAGAATGATGGTAGTGTGTTGATTTAAAAGGGTGATCTGAGTAGGACCAATCTCATAATTGGTATATTGGTCAAGGAAATTCATGCCTAAGAGTACATGATAGAATTCATTTTTAATTGAATGATCGATATAGCAATCAAATTCCAATAGAGTAGAATTAGGAGTTTTCATCATGATTCGAGAGATTTGATTTAGAGTTGCTTTCTGACCATTGTAGGTAATAAAGTTATATTCTGATGCTGTTGAGACTGCTATGGGTAAAGGTATACAATGACTTTGTGATGCTCCTGTATCTATAAGGATTTTATTAGAGATCCATGTTTGTCCATTAAAATAGTCCAATTTTACTTTGTAAGTGCTAGTAAGCTTAGTTGTTAATAATGGAGGTATAAACCTAGGTATAGTTGCTGTACTATAACTTCGTGTTAAAATAGGTTGATTGGCTACTCTTATTCCTTTTTCAGTATAAGAAAGTCTAGGTGCTTGATAGCTAGTTGATACTTCATCTTCTTCAACTAATTGAAAGTCTGTTAATGCAGGTATGTTGGCTTCTTGCATAGGAGGAGAGATAATAGTACTGATGATTGAAAAGATTGGATCGACAGTTATTTTTTCTATTTGTTTTACATATTTTATTGGAAAGTTAGTATTTGAAAAAATGCATAATCCTCTATAATAGAAGGATAAGGCATCATTTTCCGGTTGTAATCCAATGTCTGTTAAGAGTTCAAATTGCAAATTTAAAGTATCCTCTATATTTTTACTTTGTAGAGTAACAGAATAATTCGGATAACATTCAAAGATTAATTTTTTGTGAATTAGATTACCTTGTAATATTCCTAGATGGCTGTTCTGTATATTTCGGAATCTCTGATCATGTAATGATAGAATAATAGGTGAATTAATACCTTCTTTGAAGCAAGGATTTATAGCAATTTGTATTCCTTGTAAATGGACATACTTAATTAGTTTCCTATCTTTAGTGGGAATTTCTGCTAAAAATTTATTAATTATCTCTTGAGTCATTAATCTTAACCAAATATTTCCCTGTAAATGTTAAATTTTAATAGGTTGTTCTGTAGTATAGAGCTTAAAATATCTTATTAATTTTCGAGTTAGAAGATCATCTAGTTTTTTCATAAAATTTCGAGGATCTTTGAGAGATAACTCAGTTGCTATAATTTTTTTATAAAGTTTTTGGTTGAAAGTAATTATTCCAGTATAATTTTCATGATTTTCTTGTTCTTGTTGTTGGATAATTTCTGTTTCTTCAGTATTCATCTTCCGTATCTGAGGAACTTTCTATTTCTGATGTACTTGTTTCATCTTCTGAGCTAATAGATTCATAGCAACTCGAAATTGCTTCATGTATGTTAGTGGTTATTGGATAAAGTTCATCTTGAATTTCTTCAAATTCTTCTGAAAAGAGTTTTACTATATTTGCTTTTCTTTTGTTACAATCAATAGATTTGTGTCCTATTTCTCCACAATTCCAACATTGACAAGCAGTAGGTTTTTTATTTCTTTTATAATATCTATTTTGTGGATTGAAGTTCTCTTGAGTTAAATTTTCGTATCGAAAATGTTTATTACTTTTTTGTGGTTTACTTACTGATTTTTTAGTTTTTTTCTTTTTCAGTCTTTCTTCTTTTGGGCATAAATTTTTTCTTTTTAGAAAATTTTTTCTTCAGAGTTTTTCTAGGAGTAGTTTTCTTAGTATATTGTTTTGGAGTTCTCTTTCTTTTAGGTCTAAAATTTGGATAGTTTTAACAGCCATATTATCCTGGTTCTTTTACATCTTCACAGCAAAGAGTTACTTTTTTAATACCTTTTCTTCTACTTTCTTGTAAATAAAGTTCCATCATTTCTTTGTTTATTAGAGATTGAACTGCTGCTACTGATCTAAAGATAGTGGGATTCTTTGCGTAAATTTCAAATTTGTCAGAAAAATATTTATTCCATGGATGAGGAAATTTATTTAATAATAGTTGAATATAGGGTTCTTGATTTTCTGTAGAATCATAAAGTTCATAATAATATTTGTCAAATTCACAAAAGAAACTTTTATAGTTACATAAGTTACAATTTCTTAAATTAGTAAGTTTGTGCAAAGCTTCTTTTTTTCTTTCTAGTCTATTCAATTCTAGATTTTCAACAAATTCGCATCCTTGAAATTGTCCTATTAAATATTTTTCAAAGGTCCAAACACCATGCTCAATAGATATTCCAAGGTTTCTTTTTACATCTACTTCTATTAAATTTCTTAGTGCTAAAGATAATCCACAATGCCAATTTAGTACAATTCCTTGTAAAGAGTAAATTATTAGAATATAGATAGCATTAACATATCTGTCTTCTGCACCATAAGTTGGTTCTTACATTAAAGATAGTATTATAGAGTTTCTTCAAGTGTCCAAAGCTGCTCTTTTGTTAGTTACACAGTCTATATTTAAAAATTATCCCCATGCAGGTACTGGTTCTAAAAGTAACGGGTTTTTTTAGTTTAAATTCTTCATTAATAGTACTCATTCTTTTTAGAGGTCTTCTTTTGTTTTGAAAATTATTTGTATGTTTATTTTTTCGGATTGGATTCGTTCTAAAAGGATTAGAAGGTTCTCCAGTTTTATAATTATTAGGGTTGTTACTTCCTACACTTCCTGTGGGTGTTCCTATTTGCATGTTTACTTGTTTAACCAGTTCAGTCAATTGTAGATTTTCAAAGTCATTTAGTAAATCTTCAATAGCTTTATTATATTCTCCCATTATTAGCTACTTTCTGCCTCTTCTTGTTTTTCTTTGGCTTTTAGTAAACGTCTTTCTTCAATAGTTTTTTGAATAGCTTCTTCTTGTTCTTTTAAAATGGTATTTTGGTATCGTTCAATATGTTTAGCATCATCACTGTTGGGGTTGACTTTATCGGAAAGTTTAATTTCTATTGGAGTATATTCTCTTTTTTATTTTTGACATAATATTTCAGTCGTTATAACTTATCTGGTCTCCATACATCCCGTCGTTAAGGTCAAGCTCAAAGTCTACAGCATTCATGTTAAAATTCTATTAAACAAGGCTTATTGTTCTTTGGTACTCCCCGTTATCCAAAATTGCAAAAGAACAAATAAGCCTTTTAATAGATTATTACGCATGAAATGCTACAGACTTTGAGCTGAATTTAAGTAAGGGATATGGAGACAAGATATGTGCAACTACGGACATATATGTCAAATAAAAATGATTGTTTAATTTTGAACTAAAAATCAATAACTACAAATGACCAACTGATAAAATCTATGTACTGAGAAAATTTTTAGCATAATGGAAAAAACTGAAATGCCAAGCTAAAATCATGACATCAAAGAAACTGGAATCTATTACGATTTATACAAAACTTTTTCACGAAAAAAGAAATACTACAAAAAGAAAAATTTTATATACAAAAAATTGAACAATTAAGAAAAAATAATAGCTCTAAAGAAATAATTTGGTTAAATGAAGATAGACTAGACCTCTTAATTTATGAAAAAGAATGCAGAACTTATTTAGAAATTTGTGAAATATAGACAACAATGATGATAACAACTTAGATCAATTTGATACAGAATTCTGGTTTAATGATGAAGATTAATAAACAATCAGCTTTCCACAACTAGAAAACGAACTAAAAGCTGTGAAATAAGAGATTAGAGAAATAAATAACTCTATTAAACAACTAGTAATACAGATGTAACTTATAAATTTAACATTTGAAGGAATGTTAAAACCTAAACAAAAAAGAGAATATACTCCAATAGAAATTAAACTTCCCGATAAAGTAACTCCTAACAGTGATGATGCTAAATATATTGAAAGATATCAAAATAACATTATCAAGATTCAAGAAGAAGCTATTCAAAAAACTATTGAAGAAAAACGTTTACTTAAAGCCAAAGAAAAACAAGAAGCAGAAAATAGTCAATAATGGGTGAATATAATAAAGCTATTGAAGAATTGCTAAATGACTTTGAAAATCTGCAATTACTGAATGGTTAAACAGTGAACATGCAAGTAGGAACACTTATAGGAAGTATAGAAGTAACCATAAGATAATTATGAAATGGAGAACCTCTAAACCCTTTTAAAACCAGAGCCAACGGAAAAAATAAACATCAGATAACTTCAAACAAAAGAAGACTCAAACAGAATGGAGTACTATCACTGAAGAATTTAAAACTAAAAAAACCCTTTACTTTTGGAACAAGTACCTATATGAAGATATTTTTAAATATAGACTGTGTAACTGATAAAAGAGCAGCTTTAGACACTTGGAGAAGTTCTTTGGTACTATCTTTAATGCAAGAACCAACTTATGCTGCGGAAGACAGAGATGTTAATGCTATCCACAATTTAATAATCTACTCTTTGTAGGGAAATGTACTAAATTGGTATAGTGGAATATCTCTAGCACTAAAAAATTTAATAGAAGTGGATGTAAAAAGAAATCTTAGAACTTCCATCGAACATGGAGTTTGGACCTTTGAAAAATATTTATTAGGACAATTTCAAGGATATGAATTTATTGAAAATCCAGAATTAAACAGATTAGAACGAAAAAAGAAGCTTTATACAAACTTACCAATTTATGAATTTGTAACTTATGCAACTATAAGAGTTTCTTTTGTGAATTTGAAAAATACTACTATGAGCTTTATGATTCTACGGAAAATCAAGAGCCTTATATCCAACTTTTACTAAATAAATTTCCTCACCCATGGAATAAACACTTTTCAGACAAGTTTGAAGTATATGCAAAACATCCTTCTATTTTTAGATCAGTAGCCGCAGTTCAGACTCTAATAAACAAAGAAATGATGGAACTTTGTTTATAAGAAAGTAGAAGAAGATATATTAAAGAAGTAACTCTCTGCTGCGAAGATGTAAAAGAACCAGGACAATATGGTTGTGAAAATTATCTAAACTTTAGACCTAAAAGAAAAAGAACTCCAAAACAGAATACCAAGAAAACTACTCATAGAAAAAACCCAAAGCAAAAATTCTCTAAAAAGAAGAAATTTTAACTGAAAGAACAAAGACTGAAAAAGCAAAAACTGAAAAATCAGTTAATAAACTACAAAAAAGTAGTAAACATTTTCGACATGAAAATTTAACTCAAGAAAACTTTAACCCACAGAATAGATATTATAAAAGAAATAAAAAATCTACTGCTTGTCAATGTTGGAACTGTGGAGAAATAGGACATAAATCTATTGACTGTAACAAAAGAAAAGCAAATATAGTAAAACTCTTTTCATAAGAATTTGAAGAAATTCAAGATGAACTTTATCCAATAACCACTAATATACATGAAGCAGTTTCGAGTTACTATGAATCTATTAGCTCATAAGCTGAAACAAGTACATCAGAAACAGAAAGTTCTTCAGACACAAAAGATGAATACTGAAGAAACAAAAATTATCTAACAACAAGAACAAGAAAATCATGAAAATTATACTGGAATAATTACGTTCAACCAAAAACCTTATAAAAAAATTATAGCAACTGAGTTATCTCTAAAATATCCTCGAAATTTTATGAAAAAATTAGATGATCTTCTAACTCGAAAATTAAGAAGATATTTTAAGCTCTATACTACAGAACAACCTATTAAAATTCAACATTTACAGGGAAATATCCGGCTAAGATTAATGACTTAGGAGATAATTGATAAATTTTTAGCAGAAATTCCTACTAAAGACAGGAAGCTAATTAAGTATGTCCATTTACAAGGAATACAAATTGTTGTAAATGCTTGCTTCAAAAAAAAAAAATTACATGATCAGAGATTCCAAAATATACAGAACAGCCATCTAGGAACATTACAAGGGAATCTAATTTACAAAAAATTAATTTTTGAATGTTATCCGAATTATTCTGTTACTTTGTAAAGTAAAAATATAGAAGACACCTTAAATTTGCAATTTAAACTCTTAACAGATATTGGATTACAACCAGGAAATGATACATTATTCTTTTATTACAGAGGATTATACATTTTTTCCAATACTAACTTCCCAATAAAAGATGTAAAACAAACAGGAAAAATAACTGTCTGCCCAATCTTTTCAACCATCAGTACAATTATCTCTCCTCCTATGCAAGAAGCCAAAATACCTGCATTAACAGACTTTCAATTAGTTGAAGAAGATGAAGTATCAACCAGCTATCAAGTTCCTAGACTTTCCTATACTGAAAAAGGAATAAGAGTAGCCAATCAACTTGTTTTAACACGAAGCTATAGCACCGCAACTATACCCAGGTTTACACCTCCATTATTAACAACTAAGCTTACTAGCACTTACAAAGTGAAATTGGACTATTTTAATGGATAAACATGGATCTCTAATAAAATTCTTATAGATACAGGAGCATTACAAAGCCATTGTATACCTTTACCTATAGCAGTCTCAACAGTATCAGAATATAACTTTGTTACCTACAATGGTCAGAAAGCAACTCTAAATCAAATCTCTAGAATAATGATGAAAACCCCTAACTCTACTCTATTAGAATTTGATTACTACATTGATCATTCAATGAAAAATGAATTTTACCATATACTCTTAGAAATGAATTTCCTTGACCAATATACCAACTATGAAATTGGTCCTACGTAGATAACTCTTTTGAATCAACACACTGCCATCACTCTTGAACGCTTATGAAGCAACTTGAAATACCTATTCTTACTTACATAGATGTAACTGTCAAAGAATTAGACATTACGACCACTGCTTTAATTGACACAGGATCCGAAGTAACTTTCTTTCAGGACTTTTTACTTCCAAAATGGTATAAACTCCCAAATGATCATAAAATTAGAATCAAAGGAGTTCATCCTATTCCTACCTATTTAGATTTGGTTCAGAACAATGTTTCCATTATTTTGGGAAATAAAATCTTTATAATACCCACAGTTTTACAGTATAACTCTGGTTATGATATCTTATTAGGAAATGATTTCTTAAAACAATTTGCAAAATTCACACAAACTCCTTATACGGTCTATTTAACTACAAAATGTGGTCACACTTTAAAAATCCCCACTTGAAAACAACCTTACAGAGTGTGCGCGAAGCGTAATAGACATGGTTATGAACAAATTGCACTTCAAATACAAACACAAAAACCTATTTTTACAGTTTATATAATCAAGAAAGATAACCTTTTAGCAAAACTCAAGCGAATTTGTTCTGAAAATCCATTACAATTTTAGAAACCTGAACATCCTCGAGCTAAATTAAAATTAACATAAGAAATTTATATCAAAGAAAAACCAATGCTATACTCAGAAGATGATATCATGGAATTTTCAATACAAATAAAAGAAATACTTGAAAAAGGACTTATTAGACCATCCAACGAAGCATACTCCTCCCCAGCCTTTATGGTAGTTAATGAAGCAGAACGACGAAGAGGCAAAGCCTGAATGGTTATCAATTATAAAAAGCTAAATCAGTTTACAAAAACTGATAACTATTTCTTACCCAACAAAGAAGTATTAATTAACCTTGTAAAAAACAGAAAATTCTTCTCAAAATTTGATTACAAATCTGGCTTTTGGCAAATTAAAATGGAAGAAACAACTATTAAATATATAGGTTTTAGCACACCTCAAGGATTTTATGAATGGATTGTTATGCCGTTTGGACTAAAAAATGCA
>JAKOGI010005238.1:0-14803 GCA_029747015.1 Carnegiea gigantea | reverse complement strand
AAGTAGACTGGAAATCATTAAGGAACAAACCTCTATGTACACCTTATAACTCCCGTGTGTGGTATAGCCTGTCTATCCTATCTTCATTTCATCGTGTAACTCTATCTATGAGCACATTATATTTCTGTGTTCTTGGAGTTCAAATATAAAATTCTATATACTATATGCTCTTTGATTTGCCTCAATGCTACCGGCACTGGTATCAGCTGTGTTTTGAATATTGCTGTGTTCCTAACCTACCAGATCTGGTAAAGTATTGCGGAAATGATTGCCATGGTTATGTGCTTGCACCTTCTGGGGCCTTTCATCCTTTTTAGATATGACTGAAATTGTTCATACCTTATAAAGGAGATTGAGAAGGCCACCATGATTTTGCTAGTTGCCATAATTCCCTTGACCAGATGCATTGGAAGAAAAGATGATCCAGGTTCTCTTCCCCATCATTGCAAATTCCACATTTGACGTCAATGATATGATCAGAGAATCTGGCTAGTCGACATCTCACAGGCAGCCTTTGATGCATAAATATCCAAGTGAGGAAGGCATGTCTGGGGGTAGTGGTTCTTGTCCAAATCATTTTGCTCCACTGCTATTGTTCTCGGTTTCCCAGCAGCCATAGATAACCTGTATTAATGGTACAATGGCCCCCTTGTCTCCATTTCCATTCATCCTGATGCTGCATTCCCGATTTGAAGACCTCTTTAGTGTTCACCACCTTCCTCCAATACCAGCTACAGTCATTTGGTGCTTTGTATGCCCCCCATTCTACTGATTTTAGGTACTTCTCATGCACCCACTTAACCCAGAGAATGTCTTTTTTCATAGCAACGTGCCAAGCCAGTTTGCCAATGTTGGCTTTATTCTAGAGAGCTAGGTTCTTTAGTCCTATCCCCCCGTATTTCCTTAGGATACATGTAGTTGCCCAGGAAATATATGGGCTTTTGGTGTATTCTGCTACTCCCCCCCACAAATAATTCCCACAAATGTTGTTTATTTGATCAATGACCTCTTGCGAAAGAACGAAAATGGATGCCCAATAATTGAACATGCCGAACACCACCGAATTGATTAGTTGAGCTTGGCCTGCAATTAAGAAGCTCCTTGTGGACCACATTTTCACCTTTCCCATGATTTTGTCAACAAGAGTTCTGCATTATTGGTATGCCCAGATACCTCATTGGAAGATCTCTCTCCTGGAAACCAGTGATGAGAGTGCAAGCTGATTGAAGTGCTACTGGGCATCCTCCAAATACTAGCCGTGATTTGGTGTGGTTAGCCCTTAGCCCTGAGCAACTGTGAAATTCGTTTAAGCTTTGCATTATAATCTTCAATGTCGGGAGTGAGCTTTGCAAAAGATAAGGACATCGTTAGCAAACATTAGATGATTCAGCTTTAGACCCTTACAGTTGGGATGAAAGGAGAATTGTGGGTGAGAACTTGCCATGATCATCATCCTTGAAAAACACTCCATTGTCAAGACAAACAAAAGAGAGGAGAGGGGGTCTCCCTGTTTGAGGCCCCTTCCTCCTTGGAATGTCCCACCTTGTTGGCCATTTACATGAATGGAAAAAGATACCGAGGTAATGCATGCCATTATCCATTTCACAAACAGATCTGGAAATTTGAGGTGATTAAGCAACTCATGTATAAACTTCCAGTACACGAAATCAAAAGCTTTATGAAGGTCAATCGTCATAATACATCTTAGAGAAATCCCTTTCCTTGAATAGCCGTGATGATGTCTTGGCAGATCAATATATTATAAAGAATCTCCCTTTCTTTGACGAACGCACCTTAGTTAGTGTTCGTGCCAAAAATAAGTATTTTTAGTGTACTTTTACACCTGGTTTGTGTTCGTCTTAATCGTATTTTTAACGTTTTTAATTAAGTTTGTTTTATTTTGCAGGTTTGAATAATTTCGAATAAATGGCTAAAATGCGAGAAAAATGTCGAGAATTGAAGAACTGGACAAAATTGTCAAAAACTGGTCCAGATTACAAGAAAAATCAATCCAGCAATAAAAGTTAGACCGACCGGTTTAATTAAAACCGGTTCAGCACTTAAAGTCCCCTCCCTTTCAATTTCTCTCTCCTCCCCTTTACACTCTCTCTCTCCTCGTGTTGCTCTGCGTCCCCAACCCCCAGAACCCTTCACCATCTTCGTTCCATCTTCCTCATCTCTCCATCTTCCTCACCTCGTCCGTTACCCATCCCCTGATGCTTCTGCTTCTTTACGGTTTTTATCCCAGAATAGAGAACAAGAAGTAGTAGAAGCGCGTGACCCCTGGCATTCTTCTTCTTTTTCTTCGTTCTTCACCAACTCAGAAACCCGAAAAGCCACCATTGGAACGTTGCTCTGTTTCTTTCTCTTCCTTTAACCCCCTTCATTCAATTCACTCATCACTCATCATCAACTCAGTTCAGCGGTTACGGGAGACTGAAAGACTCGAGTATTCAGATCGATTGGGGGTTGTTTTTTTTTTTCTTTTCAATCTTTAAAAAGAGGAGGGAGGGGGGAGCAACGTAGAGTAGAGTTTTCCAGTTGTTGCTTTTGTTTTTGTTGATTTGATTTATGTCGTCAAATTTGGTTGCAATTCACTTGCTTGTATAATTCGTAATTCTTGGTTTAATTTGAATGGAAAATTCAGCTTTGGAGTCAGATTTACAAACTTCGAATTTCTACTAAGGATTCTCTGAAGCTTGGTTGCGTATTCTCGGCTCAGTGTAGTTTTACTCCTGGTGTTATTTGCTCTGTTTCTTCACTTTGCTCTGCCATGTTCCCCTGTTTCTTTCTTTCGTAGCTCACTGTTCAATTTCAGAATTTAACTGGCTAATTTCAGCTAAGTGTTAGTCAGCTCAAACTTATTACAGTTTGGTGCCTACATTTTGTACGGGTATTGTTTGCGATTTGATGACGTAATTTTGGTATTTGGCCCCTTAATTCTAGTGATTTCAACATTTGAGTTAGATAAAATTGACTTCTAAGTTAGATTAGAATTTTTAATCTAATTTTTCACAAATCATCCCTGAGGACGACACCCGTAATTCGTACGACGATAAACCGTACGCTTGCGGAAAACTCACAACAAGTTTTTGGCGCCGTTGCCGGGGATGGCATTGTGAAATTTGGGTACATCGAGTCATAGTTTGATTATTAGAGTCATTTTCGTTTTAGTTGTCGTTGAGTCGTTATTTATTTTTTTTTGTTTTAATAGTTTAGTTTAGTTTTAATTTTGAATTTAGTTTATCTTTTGATTTTTTTTGATTTTTGTTTTTGTTAGGATTAGTTTAATTTTAATTTTTAGATGCTTTCATTGTTATTAAAAAAAAAAAAAACAGTACTAATCAGTTTGGTTTTTGTGCAGCGAAAGAGGCAAAATAGAATTGATCCGGAGAAAAAATTCAGTGCAGATTTTTTCCCCCCTAAATTCAACATTCTGTTCGAATTTTCTGGGAAATTCTGGTGTGATTTTTGCTGTTTTAATATTTTTTTTCCTAGATTCAGAATAATTTTTAGGGTGTGTGTGAATTTTTCTAGAATTTTTGGAGCTGTCATGATTTTTCTGTGAATTTTAGAATTAATATTCTGTTTGCATTTTTCTGCACTAATCAGGGACAGAAAAAAATTCGGGAAAAATTATATTTATGTCCTTTGTGATTATGTGTATTTTTCTGTATATTTAGTTTTAATTTTAGGAGTCGTAATTTTTGTTTTAATTTTATTCTTAGAATTAGAATATTTAGGTGTAGTTTTATTTCCTATTTTCTTTTAGTTTCTTTGTGTTTGTGCTTTTGATTTTTGTTTTGTTTATTTCCTATTTTAATAGTGCTTTAAGTTTTATCATTCATTTTGATGTTTTGTGATTGAAAAGAAAAAAATCCAAAAAAAAAAAAACTGAACCTTTGGTGAGGGTGTGGGATTTATATGACTGGTTGGGTTAGAAATCCTGAAAATCATAGACTTTTTAGAATTGAACCCAACCCTGACTTAGAACCCGAACCTGAACCCAAGCTTGAATTAGAAGAAATGGCTCAAGAAAGACCTTTGAGTGAGATTTTCTACCCTCCTAGGACCGCTTTACCATCTTGCTTCTCTATACCTGATCTTGGACCCAATGTGACCTTCGAATTAAGACCTCACTATACTCAGATGCTCCCTAAATTCACTGGCTTGGCTGCTAATTCTGTTGCTTCTTGGAATGATTTTGTGAAATTGTTCTTAAGAAAATATTTTCCTAATGCCAAGACTGTTAAGCTAAGGAATGACATTAATCAATTTGTGCAACTTGATAGGGAATCATTCTGGAAATATTTTGATAGGTTCAAGAATTTGTTGACCCAGTGTCCCCATCATGGTCTAGATCAGGCACGTTTATGCCAGATTGTTTATGAAGGACTTGACCAACAGACTAGGACTATGGTAGAGTCTATGTGTCAGGGTGGCTTTCTTTCTAAGAGCGCCACAGATGCTTGGGAATTTCTAGAGGACTTAGCTGAGAAAACTATGTAGTGGGAAACCGCTCGGGATGACAGCTTAAGTTCTAGGATTGTAAGGAGTGAGTTACATTCTATTTCTGATGTGAGTCACCTAGAATCTAAGGTTGCTGCTTTAGAAAACATGTTGAAGGGATTGACTCCACAAATGACTCAGTTACGCCAGACTTCTTCAGCGTCTTGCTCTCATTGTCAGGCCTTAGATCATTCATTGAGTGCTTGTCCCTATTTTGCTCACCAGCTAGCAACTGGGCAAGAGCAAGCAAGTATGGCCTTTCAGAGACCTAAGAACGACCCTTTCTCACCTTTTTACAATCCAGGGTGGAGAAATCACCCTAACTTCTCCTGGAGTAATGGACCAAATGCTGCGGTTCCTAACTCCCAGTCCGTCTCGCACCCTTCTAGTTCCTTTCAGAGACCAGTTTTTTCAGGTGTACCTAATCCACCTAGACCTCCACCTCCTGTAGCTCAAGTTCAACCTCCTCCTGGTTATAGTGATATTGATAAAATGGAGAGGAGAATTAATAATAACGTGGAGAGAATGATTAATGCTAATATGGAAAGAATGATGAGAATGATGACTGAACAGTTTTCCCAATTAGCATCATCTTCTAGGGAACCAGGTACTTTCCCAAGTCAGCCTGAGGTGAACCCTAAGGGTCACACCTCTTCATCTTCTGGCAACCCTAGTGAGTCTGTAAGGAAAGTGAATGCAGTGATATCTCTCTGTTTTGGTCGAGAGATTGATAACCAGGTTAGAAGTCCCAATGAGCCCTGCAGGTATCCTCACCAATTCTTTAAGAAATCTTCTTCTTCTTCTTCACCGACTGGCTCATCCAGTGAGTCAGGGGATGCTATTGATGGTGTCCCCAATGATTTTGATACTTCTCACCATTCTCATGAGTCATCATCTAAAAAAGATGAGCTTGAAAAGAAAGACACCTCTGAGTCAGTTGACCCTTCTCCTTCTAAGGGTCACTCTTCTTCTTCTTCTTCTCCTTCTTCTTCTGAAAAAGTCCATATGCCTTTGCCTCCTTTTCCCCATAGGCTTAAGAAGAAAGACCAAGCCCATGTTGAGAAGATGAGAGAGACATTCTCTCAAGTCAAGATCAACATCCCTTTGCTCGATGCTATTCAGCAGATGCCTCCATATGCTAGGTTTTTAAAGGATTTGTGCACCACCAAAAGAGCTACCAATGTCCCTAAAAAGGCTTTCTTAGCCTCTAGTGCGAGTTCCATTCTATCTCATCCAATTCCGATGAAGTATAAGGACCCCGGTTGCCCTACTATTTCTATAGTTATAGGGGACCAGCTCATTCAGAGAGCTTTACTTGATTTAGGGGCCAGTGTCAACTTGATTCCCTTCACTGAGTATGAGAGGCTAGAGTTAGGTGAGCTTAAGCCTACTAAGATGGTCATTCAGTTAGCTGATAGGTCGACCAGATTGCCTAGGGGTATAGTTGAGGATGTGCTGATCCGAGTGGGTGAATTCATTTACCCTGTGGATTTTGTTGTAATTGAGACTGAGACAGTGTCTAACTTTGCTAATCAAATCCCCGTGATTCTAGGGCGTCCTTTCTTGGCTACTGCCAATGCCCTCATTAATTGCAGGAATGGCATGATGAGACTGTCTTTTGGTAACATGACTGTAGAGTTGAACATTTTTAATCTGCAAAGGCAGCCCTCTGGTTTCGATGATATGGAGTTCTCTACTCTTCACTGGGTAGAGGATTCTATATTTGATGATGCTTATGATGATGTGTTTGCTGTTAAGTATGAATCCTTTCTTGTAAATGATGAGCCTGAGTATAATGCTTTTGAGTTTGATAACTTGTGCTCTACTGCTGATTGTGTGCTCGCTGCTGCTTCTGAATCTGCTTCTGAAACTATTTCCCCTCCTGCTCTTGAACTGAAACCCCTTCCTGATTCTCTTAAGTATGCATTTCTAGGCCCCAATGAATCTTTGCCTGTCATTATTGCTTCTGACCTAGACAGGGACCAAGAGACTAAGTTGATTGCCCTACTTAGGGAGAACAAGGAAGCCTTGGGTTGGACCTTAGGGGATATTAAGGGCATTAGTCCTTCTATTGTGCAACATAGGATTCATCTAGAGGACAATGCTAAACCCTACCGTGACCGTCAAAGGCGTTTGAACCCTGCTCTTCAGGAAGTGGTTAGGAAAGAAGTGCTAAAGTGGTTGGACCATGGGATCATTTACCCAATTTCTGATAGTGAGTGGGTTAGCTCCGTTCAAGTTGTTCCTAAGAAGACCGGGATTACCGTGGTCAGGAATGACAAGAACGAGTTAGTCCCCACTCGTGTGCAATCTGGGTGGCGTGTTTGCATAGATTATAGGAAATTGAATGCTGCCACTAGAAAAGACCACTTTCCCCTTCCTTTCTTGGACCAGATGTTAGAAAGATTGGCTGGACATTCCTTCTATTGCTTTTTAGATGGATACTCTGGCTATACCCAGATCTCTATTGCTCCTGAGGATCAGGAGAAGACTACTTTTACTTGTCCATTTGGAACCTATGCCTTTAGACGTATGCCTTTTGGACTGTGCAATGCCCCTGCTACCTTTCAGCGTTGCATGATTTCTATTTTCTCGGATTTAGTTTAACACTGCTTGGAAATTTTCATGGATGACTTCTCTGTGTTTGGGTCTTCCTTTGATGACTGTTTGTCTAATCTAGGGAAAGTGTTGGAAAGGTGTAGGGAGAAAAATTTGACTTTGAATTGGGAGAAATACCATTTTATGGTTAGGAAGGGAATAGTCTTAGGCCATGTTATTTCTAAAGATGGGATTGAGGTTGATAAGGCTAAGACTGATTTGATTGTTAATCTTCCCCCTCCCGCTTGTGTGAAAGAAGTGAGGTCTTTCCTTGGACATGCTGGCTTCTATCGTCGCTTCATTAAGGACTTTAGTAAGATTGCAAAGCCCTTGTCTAACCTGCTAGCTAAAGATGTGCCTTTTTATTTTTCGGATGAATGTCTCGAGGCATTTTCTAAGCTTAAGGAGGCCTTAACTTCTGCCCCTGTTCTTCATCCTCCCATCTGGGGAGAACCTTTTGAATTGATGTGTGATGCTTCTGATTATGCTGTTGGGGTTGTTTTAGGACAGCGTGTTGATAAAAAGCCCAATGTGATTTATTATGCTGGTCACACTTTGAATGATGCCCAACTGAACTATACTGTAACTGAGAAAGAATTTTTGGCTTTGATATTTGGGTTTGAGAAGTTTCGACCTTATCTGATTGGGTCTCATGTGATTGTCTATACTGACCACTCTGCCCTTAAGCATCTTCTTTCTAAGAAAGATGCTAAGCCTAGAATTGTTAGATGGATATTGCTGTTGCAAGAGTTTGACTGTGAAATCAGAGATAAGAAAGGTTCTGAAAACCTCGTAGCTGATCATTTGTCTAGGATTCTGTCTGATAAAGAAAGTGAGTCCACTGTTTCTGAGTGCTTTCCTGATGAGCAATTGTATGTTGTCCACCCCGATCCTTGGTATACTGATATTGTTAATTACTTAGTTGCTGGTAGGATTCCTGAGAGTTGGACCAAGAATGATAGGGATAGGTTCTTCCACCTTGTGAAATTCTTTGTCTGGGATGATCCTTATTTGTTTAAGTACTGTTCTGACCAGATGTTTAGGAGATGTATTCCCGACCATGAGGTGAGAAGTGTCCTTTCTTTCTGTCATGACCAGGCATGTGGGGGGCATTTTAGTGGTAGGAAGACTGCAGCCAAAGTTCTTCAATGTAGTTTTTACTGGCCTACTCTATTTAAGGATGCTTATGAGTACTGTAAGAGTTGCCCTAGGTGCCAGCAGTTGGGTAGAATCAGCAGGCGGGATATGATGCCACTGAGTCCTATCATTGTAGTGGAGATTTTTGATGTGTGGGGTATAGACTTTATAGGGCCATTTCCATCATCTTTTGGGAATGAGTATATTTTGCTAGCTGTGGATTATGTGTCTAAATGGGTTGAAGCCATCCCTTCTAGGACTAATGATGCTAAAGTTGTTGTGAAGTTCTTGAGGGAAAACATCTTTGCTAGATTTGGCATGCCCCGCGCTATTATTAGTGATCAGGGTACCCATTTCAATAATAGATCTTTTGATGCCTTACTGAAGAGGTATTCCATTGTCCATAGACTTGCTACCCCCTATCATCCCCAAACCAGTGGTCAGGTTGAGGTGTCCAATCGGCAAGTTAAGCAGATTCTTGAAAAGACCGTGAGCAGGAATAGAAAAGATTGGGCTGATAAACTTGTAGATGCTCTTTGGGCTTATAGAACAGCTTTCAAGACTCCCTTAGGTATGTCACCTTATAGGGTTGTTTATGGTAAGCCTTGTCATCGCCCTGCGGAAATAGAGCATAGAGCTTGGTGGGCCATTAAGAAACTGAACTATGACTTAATTGAGGCTGGTGAAGAGCGTAGACTGCAACTAAATGAGCTTGATGAGATTAGAGTCGAGGCTTATGAGAGTGCTCGTTCTTTCAAAGAAAGGGCGAAGTTGTTTCATGATAGACGTATCCTTCGAAAAGAGTTTGTTCCTGGAATGAAAGTGCTCTTGTATGACTCTAAGCTTCATTTGTTCCCAGGGAAGTTAAGGTCTCGATGGACTGGTCCTTACATTGTCTCACGTATTTTTCCTTATGGTGCAGTCGAAATTCAGGACTCTGACAGTGGTGTTACTTTTAAGGTGAATGGCCAAAGATTGAAACAATTTCTGGAGTTGCCTAGTAAGGAAGATGTGGAGTGTCTGATACTCCGCGAGCCGAGTTCTACTCAGTAATGTGCTGAGATGATAGCTCGGGTGTGCCTAACACCCGACCTGGTTTACTCAGAACCTCTTTTCATCCCTTCTCTCTTTTACTCTTTTTTTCTCTTTTTCCCTCTTCTTTTCTTTTGTATAGTTGGTTCTTTTTGCCTTTCTTTTGTATATTTGTTTTTGAGTCGTGTCTTTGTCAGTCTTATTTTTGTTTGTTTTCTTTTTCGTTTCATTTTGTGGTTTTATGTTTCCTTCTACTCCCAATGAGGACATTGCTTGAACTAGGTGTGGGGGTGGGACATTATTATGCGTAAATAAAACCAAAACCAAAAAAAAACAAAAAACAAAACCAAAAACAAAAAAAAAAAAACAAAAACAAAAAACTTGAAAATCCAAAAAGATTTTTGTTTTGTTTGTGGGGAAGCTTAGTACTATTCTGATCAACTTAAATGCCATGTGCTCTGATTGTTAGCCTGTATATACGCATGATGTGCATGTTCGGTCTTTGTCCTCGGGGTGTCATTCTTAGCACTAATTCTAATCCTATTTGTTCATTTACGCTGTGTGGTCCAATCTCTATTTATATTATCCTTATTATCTTAAGGTCTTAGTTTTCCACAATCGGCTCTCCCACTTGTTTTAGACACAATTACCGTCAAAAAAAAAAAAAGAAAAGAAGAAATGAATGAAATTTGGAATGACAAGTAACCCTTTGAGGCATGCGCTACTGGGTGGTACCCTTTGAGGCAATATTGCTACTGGGAAAACTCGCTTCCAATGACAATAATTGAATAATGTAATTTGTGTCAGTCAAGTGGGATTGAGTTTGATTGTGGTAAGTCTGAGCCTTAGGATGATGAGACACATGCACACGAGCACAGGGAAGGATTCAAAGGTTCAGTGTATGAGTGGGATGAAAAGGTAGTGCTTTGATGTCATTAATAGGATAAAGAGTGTGATGAGTACATTTTGTTTATATGCAGGCTAATATTTTTGTCACATGGGTGCTTTAGTTGATTGGAATGTGTATATAATCTGTTCCTCCATTTTGTACATATTAATTTTCAGTTTTGTACAAATTATTTTTTTTTTAACAAAACCCAAAAAGATTTTCAAGTTTTTGTTTATGTTTTCTTTTATAGATTTTGTGGGTATATCTTCTGCAAACCCTCACGAGACCTTCCTCGTCCATTAGGGGTAACCTAGGGGTTTAAAGGGCTTGTTGCACATGCTAAGTGCAATCGTGATTCCTACGAAAGTGAGTTAGGATTTTCTTTTGTTTTTCTAGGCTTTTTAGTTTTGTTTTACTCGAGGACGAGCAAAATCTTGGTGTGGGGGTATTTGTTCGTGCCAAAAATAAGTTATTTTTAGTGTACTTTTACACCTGGTTTGTGTTCGTCTTAATCGTATTTTTAACGTTTTTAATTAAGTTTGTTTTATTTTGCAGGTTTGAATAATTTCGAATAAATGGCTAAAATGCGAGAAAAATGTCGAGAATTGAAGAACTGGACAAAATTGTCAAAAACTGGTCCAGATTACAAGAAAAATCAATCCAGCAATAAAAGTTAGACCGACCGGTTTGATTAAAACCGGTTCAGCACTTAAAGTCCCCTCCCTTTCAATTTCTCTCTCCTCCCCTTTACACTCTCTCTCTCCTCGTGTTGCTCTGCGTCCCCAACCCCCAGAACCCTTCACCATCTTCGTTCCATCTTCCTCATCTCTCCATCTTCCTCACCTCGTCCGTTACCCATCCCCTGCTGCTTCTGCTTCTTTACGGTTTTTATCCCAGAATAGAGAACAAGAAGCAGTAGAAGCGCGTGACCCCTGGCGTTCTTCTTCTTTTTCTTCGTTCTTCACCAACTCAGAAACCCGAAAAGCCACCATTGGAACGTTGCTCTGTTTCTTTCTCTTCCTTTAACCCCCTTCATTCAATTCACTCATCAGTCATCATCAACTCAGTTCAGCGGTTACGGGAGACTGAAAGACTCGAGTATTCAGATCGATTGGGGGTTGTTTTTTTTTTTCTTTTCAATCTTTAAAAAGAGGAGGGAGGGGGGAGCAACGTAGAGTAGAGTTTTCCAGTTGTTGCTTTTGTTTTTGTTGATTTGATTTATGTCGTCAAATTTGGTTGCAATTCACTTGCTTGTATAATTCGTAATTCTTGGTTTAATTCGAATGGAAAATTCAGCTTTGGAGTTAGATTTACAAACTTCGAATTTCTACTAAGGATTCTCTGAAGCTTGGTTGCGTATTCTCGGCTCAGTGTAGTTTTACTCCTGGTGTTATTTGCTCTGTTTCTTCACTTTGCTCTGCCATGTTCCCCTGTTTCTTTCTTTCGTAGCTCACTGTTCAATTTCAGAATTTAACTGGCTAATTTCAGCTAAGTGTTAGTCAGCTCAAACTTATTACAGTTTGGTGCGTACATGTTGTACGGGTATTGTTTGCGATTTGAGGATGTAATTTTGGTATTTGGCCCCTTAATTCTAGTGATTTCAACATTTGAGTTAGATAAAATTGACTTCTAAGTTAGATTAGAATTTTTAATCTAGTTTTTCACAAACCATCCCTGAGGACGACACCCGTAATTCGTACGACGATAAACCGTACGCTTGCGGAAAACTCACAACAAGTTTTTGAGGTTGAATAAGGTATGACAATACCACCTTCAATCTAGAGTAGAGGAGTTTGGCAATACACTTATATATCACTGTGCAACACGATATAGGTCTGAAATCTTTGGCCATAAGAGGGTTTGGAACTTTTGGAAGAAGGACCAATTTGGTTTGTCCAAAGAAAGTGGGTATGCTGGCTGTTTGGAAGAACTGATGTATAGCTTTGCATACCATACCCCCAATTTGCTCCCATGTGGCTTAGAAAAAAGTGCTGTTAAAACCATCTGGGCCTGGGGATTTAATTCCCGGGATTGAGAATAGTGTTTGCTTAATATCATTATCTGAGAAGGGTAAGCATAGACTCATTTGTTGTTCTAATGTCATAGTGTTCCCCTGACTAATGACCTGCTGACTCATGGGTGAGTCTAACCTAGTTATTCCCAGCATGGATTTGTAATGATGCTGCAATACCTGAGCGACCTCAGAAAGACCTTGTCTTACCTGCCCTCGATCATCCTGAATTTCACATACATATGTTTCCATTTTTCGTTGCTTGGCCTTTACAAAGAAATATCTCGTACAGTCGTCCCCATAACTAATCCAATCTACCTTGCTTTGTTGCTTGATTATGTCAATGACTGAGGTGCCAATGTTGATGTAATGATTTCTTACCTCCATCTCTTGATGTTTAAGCAGTGCATTATCTGGTTGTGTATGTAGCTCTTTCTGAACCTTTTCCAAAGCAATTCTGGCCTTCACCTATTGCTGTCTCAAGTTTGAGTACTTATTTCTATTAAGATGTATGAGCACCTTCCTGATGGTAGTAAGGAACCTTATCAACTGTCTGCTAGGGTCCTTAGTGGTTTCTGTATGTAATTTGGATTGAATCAGTGAGTAGAATGAATTATCCCTCACCCACATATCACAGAAATGGAATGAGCTCTGTGGCTTGGGGCTGTCAGTGATTTTAAGCAACATGGGTGTATGGTCTGATAAGCTTTTAGTTAGATATTTAACCTGGCTATAGTCAAACACCCCACACCAAAATGTGTTAATGAACACCCTATCAAGCCAAGACCAAACCGTTTTATTTGTCCAAGTGTAATATGGTCCTGTGAATCTCATCTCTTGCAATCCACAATCAGAGATACATTCTGTAAAATGTTTGATCTCATGATCTAGAATTGCATCTCTCCCAATTCTATCCTCCTTATATAACACAGAGTTAAAATCTCCTAACACACATCAGACATCCTCCATATCATTTGCAATCAATAATAAATCCCTCTAAAGAGCCTGTCTGGGCCCTTCATTATTTTCACCATAGACATAGGTTATGAAAAATTGTTTGCTAGTGTGATGTTCCAGTGCCTCACAGTGAAGGTATTGAGCTGTGATAGAGATCAGTTGCACATTATACCACTTTGGGTTCTAAGCCACCCAGATTCTCCCTCGGTTCCCATGATTAAAGTTGTGCTGCCATCTCCAGCCCTGGAACAGCCTACCTGCAACTTTCTCCATGATTTTTTCCTTTACTTTGGTCTCAAGTAGTCTTATCATACCTAACTGATGCAGATGCATGAAGATGGAGACATCATCTTGCTTATTTGGCTAATTAAGGCCTCATATATTCCAGCAACCAATTTCACCCATTAGGGGGAAGCCCCTGTATTGGAGTTGTGGTGCTAACCTCATCCGTGTCCTGTAAGACTGTGAATTTATTGATAGACGGCCTCCCTTCTGAGCCCCTCATTTGAGTCTGTTTGGTCATGCTTCTCCTTGGAATCGTGACAAATCCGTCATCCCTTGCAGTTTGCAGGTTTGTGGAGGAAGGGGAGTTGCTGAACTTGTTCATTATGTTGGACTGGCCTCCACTCCATTGTCGCCTTCTGCTTCTTCCGACAACTATCTTCCATATGACCGTACACCTTGCAATGTGCTCATTTGAAAGGTTTCCACTCATAGACTACAGACTGTCGAATTAGAACATCTTTGTCATTGGCGAACTCAATATGTTCGGGCAACTCATCATCCAGAGAAATGTCAATTAGCATTCGAGCATAACGAAGCATTGACTTCTCCATTGTATATCGATCAGTTTCGATGGGAATGCTAAGGAGGCTACCTATCTTGCTTAATGATTCCATCCCCCAATATTTGACATCCAGACCACGAAGTTGTACCCAGATGGGTAGGGATTTTATCTCTGCAATATTTATTTCCATTTCCTGATTCCACGGTTTAACCACCATTGGCTTTCGATCGAAGTACTAAACTCCCCTGTTAACCACCTCCAATTGCTCGTGTTGATGGACGAATCGAACCAAGAATAATCCTGAACGAACCAAACAGATTTTATCAAGGGCAAACGCCGAACATATCCTTCTAAAATATCCCTCCATTACTTCCAGTGGTGGATTTGCGCCCAAAACAGCACAAAGCATCGCTGATTGCCAGAATTGAACTTCTGCGGCCACATCTTGAGGTTCTAATTTGGCATATTTATGGCTATTTACCAACGGGGCTCGAATATATTTCAGGGAAGTTCCTTCATCTGGGTTCACCAACGCTGCATACGAACCTATAGGAGTTAGGGTTGCCTTGCATTGCTGTTGTGCTTCGCTAGGGACTTCATCGATACGATCTGGAGAAGTGTGGACCTCCCCATCTATTCAGTTATTGGTTCCTGCAGATTCGACTGTGTTCTGGGATCTAGGGCTTGAGATCTGCCAGGGCCTCCCCCATCTACCCCGTGCCATGGCGGTGGTCTGCCGGAATCGCCAGACTCACCAGGGAATCAAAGAGAGATGTTTATATATATATATATATATATATATATATATATATATATATATATATATATATATATATATATATATATATATATATATATATATATATATCTCTGTGTGTGTGTG
>JAKOGI010005237.1:0-10000 GCA_029747015.1 Carnegiea gigantea | reverse complement strand
AAATGCTACAAGGGTCGTTTTACGACGAATGCGAAATGTAAACTCTTTCAAAAGATTGAGAACCTCAAGGTTATGAAATGCTTTCAAATGTTCAAAGAAAGTTTTATTGCAGATTTAAAGAAAATGTTCTTAAATATGATGAATGTGGCTTCAAATAGAATATGTGACATGCTAATGAATCGTGAAATGGCATTCAAATGTGCCTAGTGAATACATAAGTCGTGACTTGTCCGATGTTTATGTTTTTCAACCTGTGTCCTATAATATGTTGCCTAATACCATGTTAGTATTACCTAAATGCTTGATAAGTGAATATTATGAGTATTATTGCTTGAAAAGGGTTTTGTTTTAAGGAGTGGAGGAACACTCAGTGAGCATGTGTTGGCTCACTCCATTTCCTTTCCCCTTTTTCCCCCAGGTGAAGAATGAATGGACCGCTAGTTGCTTCCGCTGATGTGCCTATAATGTGAAGTTGTGAAGCCATCTGAAGTGATGTTTTGTTTTAAGAAAGTGTGTACGTTGGTCATGTAGTGGCTCAAAGGCTCTAGCAGTACGAACCTATGTAAATCCTTTGTAATAAGTGTTTGTAAAGGGCTTAAGCCCCACCACGAGTGTGTGACTTGTTGGTACTCCTAGTATTTTGCATTTTGGTTAAAAAGTTCACAGGTACCCTGAACTTCATAATGTAAATTTTGGAATTGTTGTAATTACAGACGGAACTCTGTTAGTTTCGTCCTAGGATTTCCTAACTAAAACTAAAGTTTGGTAAAATTTAGAAGAAAGTCAATAGAAGAAGAGCCTTAGGGGTCTCCCCCGAGGGATCCTGGCGGTGTGACATCCCTGGTAGGTAGCGGGGGTGTTACATTAGGTGGTATCAGAGCCATAGGTTTGCATATGCATCTAGACGTGACTTTAGGATTAGCAATGTGTGAAATATGTGCCCTAAAGTGTTTACTTGAGCTTACAACGTGCTTGCTTACTTACTTGTGTACGCGAACTAGAAACACAACTTAGGATTTTCAAACAAATGCGTGCTTGATAGTGTTATTCCTAACCCAGTGTGGTGATGTAGGATGGTGTTTAGCATTGACGATTTTGAGTATCTACCCTTCTAGATGGCTGCATGGAACACAGTCATATTTTGGGAAGCAATGATTAAGAGCAACCAGTGGAGACTCACTCAGGTCGCACAGAACCACTGGACGTACAAGTTCATCAGAGCAATGCCATGTACAGGAAGATGGGCCGAAGTCACCTCTATCCTCCGTCTCTTCCATGTACATAGGGGAGCTTATACACCGTTCACTTTTAGAGGGTTGGTGGATTTCCTAATATTTGCAGAAGGGCGGGTGGACTCCTTAGGAAATACCCCCTTAGGAAGGAGTGACGCTGCCATGCAAATGATCAACATGGCTTTAATTGCTCCTGCCGCTACCCAACAACTACCAATCACAATAGCAGAGAGAAATCAGATTGAACATCGTCAAATGAGACTTCTGTTCGCAGAAAACCCTCAGGCAAGACGATACAAGCTAGTAGCCACTCTGTGGGCACGTTGGATAGATTCCCTCGGTGTACAATACCCCTGAGGCTGGCAAGCCACAATGATGAGGATGAGAGAACTGGTGGATGGAGCACCTGATGTGGAGTACTCTCCACCATTTGTATTATGGGACCTACTAGCCCCAGTTGAGTCTGAGGGCTCGAATGACCCAGCGGTAGACGATCCCCCCGAGGAGGGTTCCTCAGGTGGTAATTAGGGTGATAATTAGGGCTGTGTGTAGCCTGGAGTCGCCAACGTGCGCATTGTATTTAAATAAAACATAGTTAGTGTGCGTTCAAAAATAAATAAACAGGAGTGATACTCGATGTTTCGTGATTCGTGAAAGCGCATTTTTGAGAAGTGTTCGTGCGACCAAAATAGGATCGTATGAATACTTAAAGCTCTATACATTCTGTCTAATGTTGTACTATGTTTTTTTTAAAATGCTTTTGACAATCTATTTTTATGAATAAAAACTAAGCAACTTTGTATAAACGACTGTGTAGCCAATGCCTCCACGAAGGGAACAGGTGGCAGCACCAACTGCCTTGGAGATGATCTGTCAGTTTAATAAGCTGAAACCACCAAGGTTTAGTGGTGGAACAGATCCTCTTGCCTATGAGGAATGGCTAAGAAGGATGGAGAATTTGTTTGAAGTAATGGACTGCCCCGAAGATTTTAAAGTATGTCTGGCGACCCATCAGTTCGAAAAGGAAGCAGAATTCTGGTGGGACACTATCAGTCCTCGAGCTGGTGGACCAGCTCTAACCTGGGAACAACTAAAAGCCATGATAGATGCTCAGTATTACCCACGAGATGTAAAGAGGGCAAAGGAACAAGAATTTCTACGGTTGAAACAAGGCCAAATGAGTGTGGTAGAATACGCGGCGAAGTTTAACGAGCTTAGTCGCTTTGCACCTAATCAAGTCGCAACTGAAGAAATGAAGATGGACCGCTTCGAGCAAGGCCTTAAAGGACCCATTAAGCGGATGATAGCTGGGCATGTTTTCACCAGCTTCCAGAAGATGTACCAGAGGGCGATGAAAATAGCCTGAGTTATAGCTGAAACCGAAGCAGAAAGTCGGCAGATAGGCCCAGCAAAAAGAAAGTTTAACCAAGGAGGGTCCAGCACCCAGGGAAGCAATAAGATCAGCAACTTCGACAACCGGGGGAAAGGAAAGCAAGTTGTACCAAGGCAGGCACTGGAACCCTGCAACCATTATGGGCGTATGCACTCCGGTCAGTGCTGATATGGCACACAAGAATGCTATGGGTGTGGATCTACGGACCACAAAATTGCAAATTGCCCTAAGAAGGCATAGAATCGGCAGAACAGTACACAAGGTTCAGGCACGGGGGCTAATCCAGTTCTACAAAGAGGCCGACCTCCGATGAATGCAACTTCAGAAGGCAAACGAGGTGGAAAAAGGCCGCAAGCAGGTGGCTAGGTGTTTAACTTAGAAGGAGGTGAGGCGGAGGACCTCACTGCCACCGTATCAGGTACCCTTTTTGTTAAACATCTTTATGCTCATGTTTTATTTGATTCGGGTGCCACGCATTCTTTTGTAAATCCTACCTTTGCAAAGAAACTCGCTAGCAAGCCCAGTGAGATGGATGTACAATTATGTGTGACTAGCCCCTTAGGGTCTACTTACTATACCGATCTTGTTTTTAAAGACTGTGCTATTCAATTGAAAGGGAGAATTCTCCCTGTAGACCTAGTACAGCTGGATATACAAGGTTGGGATGTTATTCTAGGGATGGACTGGTTAACCAGACATAAAGTTACTATTGACTGCGAGAGAAAGCTAGTTACCTTCTCGTCCCCGATGGAGAAAGAGCAACCTTTAAGGGAAGTGGCCACCAAGTGACCATCCCAACGGTATCTGCTATGCAAGCATTCAAAATGTTGAAGAAAGGATGTCAGGGCTATTTGTGTGCGATTGAGGTCACAGAATTGAAAGAGCCAGACCTGAGTGAGATTCCGGTAGCAAGGGAGTTTCCACAGGTATTTCGAAAGGTACCGGGGCTACCACCCGACAGAGAAATCGAATTCACCATTGAACTAGTACCTGGAACTGCCCCAATATCCAAGGCACCTTATCGAATGGTACCTACGGAATTGACAGAGTTGAAAACTCAGTTGCAAGAGTTACTAGATAAGGGGTTAATTCAGCCTAGTGTTTCACCCTGGGGAGCACTAGTACTATTTGTGAAGAAGAAAGATGGGAGTTTGAGGTTATGTATCGACTATCGAGAACTAAATAAGGTAACGGTCAAGAATAAATACCCACTTCCTCGAATTGATGACCTGTTTGATCAATTGGCTGGTGCTTCGGTGTTCTCGAAGATTGATTTGAGATCGGGGTACCATCAATTGAAGATCAAGAAGAAGGACGTGCCTAAAACCGCTTTTCGCACTCGATATGGGCATTATGAGTTCTTGGTGTTGCCATTTGGGTTAACGAATGCTCCTGTATTCTTTATGGACTTGATGAATAGGGTCTTTAAGTCCTCTCTCGACAAATTCGTAGTGGTTTTCATCGATGATATCTTGGTATACTCCAAGACTAGGGAAGAACATGCAAACCACCTACGAATGGTGTTACGAACCCTAGAAGAACACAAGCTATATGCCAAGCTTAAAAAGTGCAAGTTTTGGCTAGAACAGGTGCAATTTCTGGGTCATATAGTGACCAAGGATGGTATATAAGTGGACCCGACAAAGATAGAGGCCATCGTAAATTGGCCGAGACCCACAAACGTCTCCGAAGTGCGGAGCTTCTTAGGTATGGCTCGCTACTATCGAAGATTTGTAGAAGAATTTTCAAAACTAGCCTTACCTATCGCCAAGTTGCTTCGAAAGACCAACAAGTTTGAATGGACCACAGAGTGCGAAGATGCCTTTCAGGAACTAAAGAACCGAATGGTGTCTGCCCCAATACTAGTTATACCTGAGGGTAATGAAGGATTTGTAATCTACAGTGATGCGTCCAAGAAGGGACTAGGATGTGTGTTAATGCAAAAAGGCAGAGTTATTGCTTATGCCTCTCGCCAATTGAAGCCCTACGAAGAGAATTATCCAACACATGATCTAGAATTGGCCGCGGTTGTGTTTGCCTTAAAAATCTGGAGACATTATCTCTATGGAGTAAGGTGTGAAGTATACACTGACCACAAGAGCTTAAAATACATCTTTACTCAAAAAGAGTTAAACATGAGACAAAGAAGATGGCTAGAACTCCTTAAGGATTATGATATGGAGATCAAATATCACCCTGGAAAGGCAAACGTGGTGGCTGATGCACTAAGTAGAAAATTCATGGGGTCTGTAGCCTGTCTACTTACACAAGAAAAGAGACTCCTAAGGGAGCTCGATGTGCTACAAATAGAGGTAGTGCTGTCAGGAAATCAAGGCTACTTGGCAGCGCTTCAAATCTCTTCGCCATTGATCGAAACGATCAAGCAACAGCAGAAGGATGACCCTGAACTTATGAAGATAAAGAAAGGCATGGAAGAAGGAAAGAATAAGGAATTTTCCATCCAAAATGAGGTACTTTGGTATGAGAATAGACTGTGTGTACCGAATATAACAGCTCTCAATAAGGAATTGTTAAAGGAGGCGCACAATTCCACACTTGTTGTACACCCTGGAAGTACGAAGATGTACCATGACTTGAAGACCCATTACTGGTGGAATGGCATGAAAAGGGATATCGCAGAGTACGTGGCTCGATGCCTTACGTGCCAACGGGTGAAAACCGAGCATCAGAAACCTGGAGGTTTACTGCAACCCTTGCCAATTCCTGAGTGGAAATGGGAACACATCACCATGGATTTCATGATTGGAATGCCAAAAACCATCAAAGAGCATGACGGTGTGTGGGTTATAGTTGACAGATTAACGAAGGCTGCACACTTCTTGCCCATCAAGGCCACTTTCACCTCTGAGCAACTAGGTAACTTATACATTAAGGAGATAGTTAGACTGCATGGTGTGCCACTTAATATTGTGTCAGATCGCGATACCAAGTTCGTATCTCGCTTCTGGCATGGTTTTCAAAGAGCAATGGGCACAGAACTACGTTTAAGTACGGCCTTCCATCCTCAGACGGACGGTCAATCTGAAAGAACTATTCAAACCCTGGAGGATATGTTGAGAGCCTGTGCCCTCGATTCTGCTGGAACTTGGGATCATAACTTGCCTCTGGTTGAATTTGCGTACAATAATAGTCACCATGCCAGTATAGGCATGACTCCTTTCGAGGCGCTATACGGTAAACGTTACAGAACTCCGGTTTGTTGGAATGAAATAGGGGAAAGGGAACCATCCAAGGTTGACTTAATCGATCGAACGATCGGAATAATCAAGACAATCCGCAAGAGATTGCAAGCTACACATAGTAGACAAAAGAGCTACGCGGATAATAGGAGAAGGCCGCTGGAGTTTGAGATTGGAGACCATGTATTTCTGAAAGTGTCCCCACTCAAGGGAAGCATAAGATTCGGACAAAAGGGAAAACTAAGCCCACGGTTCATTGGACCGTTTGAAGTCTTGCAGAAAGTAGGATCGGTTGCGCACCAACTGGCCTTACCACCCTCATTGCAAGGCATCCATGATGTATTTCATGTATCCAGTCTTCGGAAATACGTTTCGGATCCGGATCATGTCATCCGATATGAACCCCTACAAGTTAAGGAGACTCTCACCTATGTAGAAGAACCCATTCGGATTTTGGGGAAGACGGAAAAGAAGCTCAGAAACAGGAGCATTCCCTATGTTAAGGTGTTATGGAAACATCACAAGGTGACAGAAGCAACTTGGGAGTTAGAAAGCGAAATGCGTGAGAAATATCCCGCATTATTTTCACCAGGTGAGCAAATTTCAAGGACGAAATTCTTTTAAGGGGGGAGAGTGTAAGGGCCATGCTTTCATGCTATTGCTGACTAACTGTTTAGTTGCTGATTTTACCAGTTGCTTTTGATTCGTTATCCGACGAAAATATTAAATCGACCGTGGGAGTTTTTAATGACTAGTTTCAATAAAAGGGACGATTATTTGACTAACGTTATCGTTGACACTACTTATCTATAAAATATTTGAATCAACGCTAAACCCAGTTTTTAAAATCGTTTTTCATTTTACTGGCCGATTCCCAAAGTTTAAACCGAAATGTTCATGGCAGGTCGTTCAATTCGGGTTTAGCCTAACCATTAGTGAGTACGGGACCAGAATTTAGTTGAATGCTGTTAGTTTAACCCAAAACAACCCAAAAAAAAAGAAAAGAAAAAGGATTGAAAAGGGGAGGGGAGACCGAAGTCGGGCAGGACACACCCCCCACACGCTCGCTCTCTCTCTCTCTCTAACGCATCTCCCTCTCTCTCTGGGGCCATGGTCGCCGGTGGGTCTCATCGCCAACCGCCACCTGTCGCCGGCGAGAGAAGGGGACGACCGGTCCCCTCAGCCACGCCAACCACCGCCCAAACCTCCCCAGCCCTCGTCCTCTACGTCGCACGGCCAAAAACCGACCCAGATACACATCCACCACCGGGAATTGACCATCCACGTGCCGAAATCCGGTGACCCACCTCCATCCCAGCCTCCTCTATAAATTAGAGCGAAAAATCGAGCCTCAATTCGCCACAAGCATCACCAAATCGGGGGCTAGGGTTCGAATTTACTGACTGACGGCCTTGGGTTCGGGTTTAGTAGTGTGGGAGTATTGATATTACTGTTTGAGGTTGAAACTAGGCTAACCCAAGTGTTTCTCCCTCCTAAGTTATTACTATTTTCGAAGTTAATTTTCAGCAGTTTGATATTGCATGTCAAGTTAGGGCTTGTTTAATTCGTTAGAAATGACAAGAAATAAGTCATTCATGCTTAGGTTCGAATCAATTGGTTGTTTCATGCCTGAAATTGTGAATCGATATGAATTTTGTACATAAACCGCAGTCTTGCGTGAACAGTGAATTCGAATTTATATGGACGTATTTAGCTTCGATTCGAGTTAATGAGTTATTGTCCGAAACGGAATTAAAATCGAAGTTAATTTAACGTATTTAGCTTCGATTCGAGTTAATGAGTTGTTATCCGAAACGGAATTAAAATCGAAGTTAATTTAACGTATTTAGCTTCGATTCGAGTTAATGAGTTATTGTCTGAAACGGAATTAAAATCGAAGTTAATTTAACGTACTTAGCTTCGAATCGAGTTAATGAGTTGTTGTTTGAAAAGGAATTAGAAACGAAGTTAGTTTGATATGTTTAGCATCGATTCAAGTTATTGAGCTAATATATGAAAAGGGATTAAAAACGAAGTTAGTTTAGCGTGTTTAGCTTCCATTCGAATTGAACTAGCTAATGTATTATGTGTGTAAACGAAATAAATTCGAATTTTTCTTAGTACATTCATGCTTAGGAAAGTTACTTCGAAATGCAAGGTATATGTTTAGAATCGAATCATGTTTGATTTACTGAATAAAGTATTGTCGAATTATGAATAAATGTGGCTATATGCACGCTTGTTGTAACGCTTCGATGAATGATGCTGGTTGCTCAGGTAAGGGCCTAAACTTCCCTCCCTTTTTCATAAGCTAATATGATAATATGCTGTGATTAATAAATCGATGAATCGAGTTGGTAGTTGGATGGTTTGAGGAAAGAATTATGAGCGTTCGAGGTCTTGTGGTACGATGCAAGTAAGGAAGGAGACTGGGTTGTGAATTGACCGCAATCGTGTGGATTGCGAGGCCATGCGTGGCTCATTGTGTTGAAATGATTGCGAAGTGTTTGAATGTGATATGTGTATACCCTTTTCCTTGTATGTTTTAAATGTAACAGGTGTGTGGAAGGGTGATGTTTTAGGAAATGACTCCTCATGCGTTTTAAATGAATAATAGCCATGTCCAGTAACGAGCTATGGCCTATTTTAGCTATTCAAATAGTGTTTGGGAGGAATCCCTAAAACGTTTTTGACAAAAGGGAGATGGGAATTATACATTGAATGATTTTATTGTTTGAAACGGAAAATTACTAGCCATTATGGCCGATACGCTTTAAGTGGCTACGATAATGTGCTGCGGACAATATGATATGATGTAAATAATGTTAACCTAGGGGATAAGTTCGGATAAACCCTAGAGGCCCGGACGAGGGCTAATGTAATGGTCCGATATGTTATATGTAGCCATCCCGGGAGTAAGAGCTTAAGCGTGAGCGCTAGGTCTCACTATGGGGTCGAGAATGGTTCTCACCCAATCGGCACCCTGTAATGATCTTATGCCAGAAGTATTTTCCTACCAAGATAAGAAAAGCAATTGGCCTTTGCCATTTTATATGTTTTAAAGAAAAAGAATGTTTTATGGGCCCAAAGACGCCATATGGAATGAATATGAAATGCTTACAAGGGTCGTTTTACGACGAATGCGAAATATAAACTCTTTCAAAAGATTGAGAACCTCAAGGTTATGGAATGCTTTCAAATGTTCAAAGAAAGTTTCATTGCAGATTTAAAGAAAATGTTCTTAAATATGATGAATGTGGTTTCAAATAGAATATGTGACATGCTAGTGAATCGTGAAATGACATTCAAATGTGCCTAGTGAATACATAAGTCGTGACTTGTCCGATGTTTATGTTCTTCAACATGTGTCCTATAATACGTTGCCTAATACCATGTTAGTATTAGCTAAATGCTTGATAAGTGAATATTATGAGTATTATTGCTTGAAAAGGGTTTTGTTTTAAGGAGTGGAGGAACACTCACTGAGCATGTGGTGGCTCACTCCATTTTCTTTCCCCTTTTTCCCCCAAGTGAAGAATGAATGGACCGCTAGTTGCTTCCGCTGATGTGCCTATAATGTGAAATTGTGAAGCCATCTGAAGTAATGTTTTGTTTTAAGAAAGTGCGTACGTTGGTCATGTAGTGGCTCAAAGGCTCTGGCAGTATTAACCTATGTAAATCTTTTGTAATAAGTGTTTGTAAAGGGCTCAAGCCCCACCACGAGTGTGTGACTCATTGGTACTCCTAGTTATTTTGCATTTTGGTTAAAAAGTTCACAAGTACCTTGAACTTCATAATGTAAATTTTGGAATTGTTGTAATTACAGACGGAACTTTGTCGGTTTTGTCCCAGGATTTCCTAACTAAAACAAAAGTTTGGTAAAATTTAGAAGAAAGACAATAGAAGAAGAGCCTTAGGGGTCTCCCCCGGGGGATCCTGGCGGTGTGACGTCCCTGGTAAGTAGCGGGGGGGTTACAATAAATCTATATGCACTGTAACCCCATCCGTAGGGCCCCTCCCCTCTGGGGCTGCATCTGTAACCCCTTCCATAGGGCCCCTCCCCTCTGGGGCTGCATCTGTAACCCCTTCCATGGGTCCCTCTCCTCCGGGGCCACTCCCGCGTGTCTCCTCTAAAGGCTGTCGTCAAATATAGTTGTGCATATATATATATATAT
>JAKOGI010005236.1:0-14829 GCA_029747015.1 Carnegiea gigantea | reverse complement strand
CCTTTAAACAGGAGACCCCGGTGTTCTCCGAGTCCTCCGAAGAACAAGCTCCTCCTAAGAAAACCACTCTCCCTACCATTAAGTCTTCTCCTCCAACAGCCCCTCCCAAGAGAAAGACCTTCACCCCTTCTCTCTCCAAATCAGCTACACCTAAGACTACCTCTTCTGCTCCTCCCCTCAAAAGAGCGAAAAAGACCACTACCTCCCCTTCTTCTACCAAGGTTGCGCATCTGCTCAAGCGCAACATAGGTAGGGGGAAGATAGTGAAAGTTCCCTTTTTCCAGGAACATGGGTTAGAGGTGTTCCTGCAGAAACTGAGAGCCCAGCAGTGGTTGGATCTCTTTGCAAACACTGAATTGGGGTGTTCTGGACCAGAGTTAGCCGAATTCTATGCCAACTGTGCTGTCACCGAAGGAGCGGTGACAAGCACCATTGGTGATAAAGAAGTACAATTTGATGCCCGCTCTCTGGGTGACATTTTGGGTGTCCCCTCACATGGTGTTGATGTGTATGTGAGGGAGGATAAGTCTGTCTTAGGGACAGCCAGGCTGCTCGAGCTTTCACAGCGGTTAAGTCAAAACCAGGGTCTGCAAACACCCACCTCTATGAAGAAGGGTGACATGACCCCCCTGCATCAATTGCTCTTCATGTTCGTTATTAGGAACATAATTCCAAGGGGTCAGGGTCGCAATTAGGCTGATGCCCTAGATCAGTGCCTGGTGGATCTATTGGACAAGGAGGAACCCATTAGCCTTCCTGCCCTTATGATTCGCCATATTGCGCGTATTACAAACACTACTCGGGCACATGATCTTGGATATGGCTTTCTGCTGACGAAGGTCTTTGAGCATTTTGGGATAGAGCTCAAAAAGAAGGTGGCTGCCCAAATCATTAATGAGATAGGGACTGAAACCCTTATGGGGTGTGGCTATGCTTTGGCCGAAGGCTCTGCCTCCAAACAGGGCACCAGACCACCTCGCCCTGTTCCTGGCCGTTCCTCAGGGAAACTTAAGGATGTTCTTCAAGATAATTCTCGGCTCAAGGAAGAGCTCTCTGCTATCAAAGCTGCCTTAGATGAAGAGAAGGCCCTCTCTGCCAAACGCCATGAAGACCTCCTAGCCCTTCTCTCTTCTCTTGCTCCCAAAATCCCTTCTCCACAGTCACCATCACCCATTGCTCCCTAATTCTGTCGGATGTTTCCTCATGTTTTCTTCCCTCTCCCTTTATGTTTTTGTTTGGTATTGTATATCTCTGGGCTGTTAATGAAATCTCTTGTTGTTGCCAACACCATGTGATTGCCCGTTGTTTATGCTTTTTAATGATGCCAAAAGAGGGAAGATGTCTGACCATATGACTTCCATATGACTTGCTATATGACTTCCATATGACTTGCTATATGACTTCCATATGACTTGCTATGACTTGCTATATGACTTCCATATGACTTGCTCTATGACCTAGCACCTAGTGTGGATCCCTATCAGCATTCTTTAAAGTTTTAAAGTTTTTTTAATTTTTGTCAATATGGTCACTTGGTTTGTCATCATCAAAAAGGGGGAATTTGTTGCATAATTATATTTAGTTTTGATGATAACAAATCCAAAAGTAACATATTTGCTTAAGTAATGTTGTTCCAAACAAGCTCTCCAAACAGGGCCTACACTGTTGTTTGTAATATTCGTATTAACCTGGATATTAAATGTTGAGAACAAGTCTTAGGAACAGGTTCCAAGCTTCAGTGATACAAGATCAGCAAACAACAAATCTCGCCAAACAGTTGGCTAAGTCTTAAGGAACAAGTTCTTACATTCAGCTATACAGGATCACCCGAGGAATCAAGGTGACCAAGGTGTTTGGAGCAGCATATTTATTCTTGACAAGATGACCATATTTATTCTTGACAAGATGACTGATTCTTACAACAAGAAGTCTTGGTTTGGTTTAGTTTTTATCTTTTAGACTCTTGTCAATTTAACACTTCTTAAAACAGTTTTTGACATTTGCTTTAGAACACCAATTTCTAAACAACACTGAAAATAGGGTGCCTAAGGTGTTCCTGAAACTGCAGCAGCCTTGACTGTCTGTTTTACCAGTAAATTTCCTTTGGTTGGGTGCCAGCTCTAAAGGATCTTTTTATGAAATCCTAGGCTAACTAATTAAGTTCTAAAAAGGACTATTTTTGATTTGAAAAAGATTGCAAAACCGTTTTTGCTAAGGATCTCTTTTCAAAATTCTTATCCCTTATTTTTAGGCCGTGATTGATTTCAAATTTGGAACCGAAATCTTTATCCTTCTTTTTTTTGGGCTAAATCTGCACAGCTATATTTAGTGGGTAATTAGTTTTTATCCCTTGAAAAATCAAATTCGCTTATTTTAGTAAAATCTTATCTTCTCTAGCCGTTGGGGATCTTATTTGAAGAAACTCCCTAAGCTGCTAATATTAGAAGATTTTGTTATCCTTTTTGAAAGTATTAGCCGTTGGATTTGTGTGTTTAAATAATGAAATCTTCTCCCCCATTTAGATATCCGGTTTTTACACAAGGAGTAAGAGATTTCCAAAAGCTGCATTTCAAAGAGAAAAACCGTGATAGGCTTGTGCTTAACTGAGCTTTCAATATATTGGCATAATAGGACTTCATTGTACCTTACATCTGCTTAAGTCAGAAGCAACCCCAGTAAGGTGTTTTGTACCCCTGTTCTCAGATCAGAAAGTGAGTGAGTGTGTCCATAGTCGAGTGGACTTTGGACGTGTCCAATATAGTGTGATTGGACGTAGTGTAACCTGTCTTAGGGAAGAAGGTTACGTGGGTTACAAGTCGTAACAAGGAGTGTTACTTTTGTAACGTGTTCAGCCCGTTAGTGAAGTGGTTAAATCCTACACGAGGTAGGTCGTGGTTTTTCACACCTCAGTTGGGCTAGAAGTGTTTTCCACGTAAAAATTGTGTGTGCTTTATTTCCGCATTTATTACTTTGAATTTCGCTACTGAGCCAATTGGGAACAACCGCTGCAAACAAGGCTTAAGGTTGTTTGTGATTTACGAACAGTCTCTGCAATCAAGTGCTACGGTTGTTTGTCAGTTATTTGGCGAAAATCGGCCACCACAATTCACCCCCCTCTTGTGGTTGTGTACTCTTGGAATTCAACAACATCTACACAAAATCAAACCTGAGGTACAATAGTTATCGCTAATAGAGAATCAAGCCAAACAAAAGCACAATGTATTAAAATTATTTCAAAAAGCCTATGCATTCACTAAAAGTGCATAACAAATGAGTACATAACACCAACAATTGCTTCCACTGAAATTAAAGTGCAAACTATAAGTGCAAACTCATAAACATTACTTGATCTACCTCCAAGATAAGTCCAGATAAAAGTTAACCACATAAGAAAACTCAAACTATGACCCATCACTTTGTTCTTGATCATCAACTTCTTCGGCATTTTCTTCTTCAAATGCATGACCATTTTCATTATCATCATCAATATCCTCATCTTCCTCAAATGAAGAAAGAACATCCTCCGATATTCCCTATTAAACAAGCACAAAAGCATAAATCTTAAGAAGAGGTAATGGAGAAGATTTATAATCATCTAATGGCATTCTTCCTTAATAACATGATGTTAAACTTATCATAGAAAAGGGAACTAGAATGAGTTCATCATGGCATCCAGCTCGAAGACAAAGAAGGAATGACAAAAATACAATGGAAATGCCCCAGATCTATAAAAATAAAGTTAGTTTTAGCATGTTAAGACGATCGATGTTCATACTAAAGCTACATTTGCACACAATAGCACATCATCACAAATGTGTTCCTAGAAAACTATATGAAGTGCAAGACTCAGGTCGTGACCTATGGTCGCAGTACCTTACTCTGATACCATCTATGAGACCCCCAACCCTTAGGGTTGAACTGTCAATGATTTCTTAAATTGCTACTTCAATTCTGGGGCAAAATGGATTGAGTTTCGCCTGAAAACTGACCATTTTCCAGGCATAAAGCCTTATATTAATTCCCTGCATCGAGTAGAAGTATAAAAGAACATAGAAATAAGCTCAACAGCTACATGCCGGAGTCCACAACTCTACGGGCCACTCACCCGAAGTATACCAACATTAAACAATTAGCAAATTGGCTTATTCTATGACAAGAAGAGGAGATATGCACATGATCAGCAATGGAAAAGATAACCAAATGAGGTCACAACAATTTACACTAAGTGAGCTGCAAATTATACCAGGCCGAAGATCCAAATCTAAGCATGCCACATATAAGCTTTATATATGGGCACAATGTCTAGCTCATCAACAAATAATAAAATATCTCATATAGAAATACCGGGTGCTTCAAAAGCACTTTCACCAAATTGGTGACATATCCAAGTTTATTCTCCAAACATTCAATATTTTCTTGACTTTCTTGTTGCTCTTGCTTGATTTTCCTTCTTTTAGTTCGTTCTTCCTCTAAAGGGCACCTTTTAGAAGTTGAACGAGGAACTGTGACCCCAATGCTAAAGGTCTTAGCATAACCATATTTGTCTTCTCCAATAACTTTTTTGAAAATTTCATCTCGAGTAGTATCATCACATGAATCTTCTTCAACAGGAGATAACTCATTTTCAATTGCTTCTTGTCATGTTACACATTAGTAAAAAGAAATAAGATGAATAAGAAAATTAAATAAAAATAAACACTCGTGCTTTTGCACTAGCTGAAGCATCATCAAGTTTTGTAGCTTTCTCTGGTGCATGGTCTTCAACCATATTGTAAGCTTATCTATCTTGTTGCCTTTTTTCTAAAAAGTATATAAAATACCAAATGAGTTACCTGAAATAAAGTCAGCTATAGTATAAATAGGATATACATAATACCTCTTCTTCAGCATGTACACATGCGAAAGTCTTTATCCCTCCATAGTGGCCACCTTTGTTATGGCCCTATTTTCTATTCCTTATTTAGTATCGCCTATATGAATAATGAATAAATCACATTATAACAGTTGCATTACGTCCAAATAATTATAACTGTACATTTCTTAAGCACAAATTACCTTTTCCTTATCTGATTCCCAAAAGTACTAGTTCGGCACGGGGTTTTTTTCCTTTCTTTCTTTCTTCCCCCCAAAATTGGGGGGTTTTTTTTTTTTAAAAAGTGGATCGTGTTCGGGTCTTTTTATAATTGCTTTATAACTCTACTTCTACGATCAAAAATCAGTGTCACCCTTCAGCTCACAATTTATAGGCCTCTCCAACAAGCATGTATTTTTCCATTGCCAATTCATAAGGCTCCTTCCTTTGGGCAGTAAAATAAATGATGGTAAAACAGAACAAAGAAAGAGAACAATCAAGACTTAAAACAAACTTAAAAGTCATATTTTTACTTTGAAATCCGTGCACACACGCGGGGCTTGGCATAAAAATCAGAGTGTAGAGGTTCAACTTTGAAAGCAATGTAATATATATTGAGATATATATACCTTCACCTCTATCCACACTAAATCTTTTTTCTCTTATTCAATTTTCCTTCAGTCAATACAATTAAGTGGTAGTCTCCTAGGGTCTCGTGCAAGACACCCAATCATGGAATGGATTGCTAGAAGCTAATTTCATTATCGTCCTATCATCTGCGAGCTTATATCTAGAAACATTACACTCAGGACACTTGGTGAGTTCAGCCTTATGCCTGCAGAAAAGGACGCAATCATTAAGACATGCATCTATCTTTTTGTAACCAAGATCAAATTGTTTAATGATGCTTTGCATTTGTTTGAAGGAATTTCACAATACTGAATCTTTTGGAATAGCCCTTTTGAAGAGTTTTATAAATGCATTAAATGCCCTATCATTGACATTATACATGCATCTAAGATGATACATCTCAACAATAAATGAGAGTTTACTAAACTCTTCACACCCTAGATAGAGGGGCTGGCCTGCATGTTCAATTAGTTTAAAAAACTTCTTTGTTTCTTCATTAGGGCCTGAGGAATCATTACTGGATTCATGGCATGTAAAAGCATCCTCTATCATATCATGCATATCGTGTTTGATTAAACCATGACTTTCATGATTAAATTGATCATCTGGCATCTCATCATCACCATCATTATCACTTAGAATTGGCTCTCCATGATAGACCCATACATGTTTATGGTAATTAACATCTATCCCTTTCATGAGAAGGTGAACTCTTACAACTTCCCTTTCATGGTGGAATCGATTAGCACATGTTGTACATGGGCAAGAAATCTTATCATCAACAGCAACAGTCGCAAATGCATGATCAAGAAATGCATTTAGATATTCCATATATTCGTTATCCATTCTCCTCAACTTCACCCAACTCTTACCCTTAAACACATCCATAATGGCAAGTGTCTACATATCATAATTTTCAAATAATTATTCATTCTTAAGATATAAGCTAGCAAACATTACAACAACACTTATAGTAAAAAATGTTAAAGTATAAATTAAAGGACAATCCAGCACTACTTTGGGGTAGTTTGCAGTTACTTAAATTCCAACACTGACATATAGCTAATTAACTCATAATCACTATGAACCATCAGAATTGAAAACATATAAGTCGAGGCAGTTTTCAGTACTAAGCAAAGACAAGTAAACTCATAGTCACGATTGAAGATCCTCCATTCCTTCTATGGTTTATGTGGACTTGGTGTTCCTGCAACCTATGCAGGTATGCTTGTAGTTTACATACTATAAATTAGACAAGTTGCTTTCAGACACAGAAGATCCTCCATTCCTTCTATAGTTTTATACAACTAATCTTTGAGAATTGAATGTGTGTCTTACACAAGCAGAGCAATACTTTATAACATATTTTGAGTGCCTAATTGGCTAATGCTGTAAATATTTAATGCTTTAGCATTTTCTTGCTAATTATTCTTGCTTACTATTTTTGATTCATGAAAGAAAGTTGAAGCATTAAGGCACTTGGGACCATTAATGAACTCGTGAGGTTAGTCATGCCTACCCATTTATTCATATGTGTATCATGTTAGTTGTTTAATTGCGTATTTATGGATAGATTAGCAACGCACACATCAAAGGAAGAACCAAAAACAGAGAAATCATCCATAAATACCTCTATAAAATTATCAATATAATCAGTAAATATGGCCATCATGCATCTCTGGAATATGAAAGGTGCATTACATAACCCAAAAGGCATCCTTCGATGGAAAAAGGTACCTAATAGGCATGTAAATGTCGTTTTCTCTTGGTTCTCAGATAGACAGGTATTTGGTTGTAAGCAGAATAACCATCTAGAAAGCAATAAAAACTCTATTCAGCCAATTTTTCTAAAATTTGATCAATGAATGGGAGGGAAAAATGGTCCTTTCTAGTTATAGAATTCAGCTTTCTTTACTCAATACACACTCTTAACCCTGTGGTTTGTTTAGTGGGAATCAATTCACCTTCATTATTCTTAACCACATTTATGCTAGATTTCTTAGGGACTACTTGAACTGGACTAACCTATTGACTATCAGAAATATGGTAGATAATACCTGCATCTAAAAGCTTTACTACTTCTTTCTGAACAACTTCTTTCATGTGAGGGTTTAGTCTGCGTTGCATTTGCCTAACGGTTTTAGCATCGTCCTCTAAATGAATCTTGTGCATACAAATTATAGGACTAATCCCTTTTAAATCAGCCACTGACTACCCAACAGCACCCTTATGGTTAGATAAGACACGAATCAACTCTTCCTCTTGATCACAAGATAAAAGAGAAGATATAATAACAGGCAGGGTCTCTTTGGGGCCTAAAAACACATACTTGAGTGAATCAGGAAGGGGTTTCAACTCAAGTTTATGCGGGGACACAACAGAAGGTGGCATAGGAGAACTAGCCAAAGGGGGAAGGGGTTCATAAGTAGACACCCAAGAGGAAGACTCAAGATCAGGAGTGAAGTCAAGAGTAGAATTCATCTCATCTATTGCACTTCCTAAATCACATAATCTCAAATCCCCACGAGAAAGACATGTTCCCAAGGGATCACTACTCAGAATAGTATGCAAAGTTTCTTCAATCATTTCATCAATCACATCAATAAAGAAGCATTCAGATTCATCTTCAAACACAGGTTGAGCAGAAGCTTTGAAAATATTAGGCCTGACTCTCATGTTCATGACCGAGACATCCATCACTCCCGACCTACAGTTAATGATAGCATTAGCTGTGGCTAGGAATGGACGTCCTAAAATAAGAGGGATTTGCTTAGACGCATGACTAGGATCTATGTCTAACATAACAAAATCAACAGGAAAGAATCCTTTATCAATTTGTACCAAGATATCATCTATCCGGCCCCTAGGAGTCCTAACTGACCTATCAGCAAGCTGAAGGGTATAGTTGGAACATTTCAGTTCCCCTAATCCCAACTAGGTGAACAAAATATGGTATCAAATTAACACTAGAATCCAAATCTAAAAGTTCCCTTTCAATTTTATGATTGCTAATATAACATGAGATGGTAGGGATACCATGATCTTTGAACTTAGGTGGAGTGTCATATTTCAAAATCTAGCTCACTTGTTCACTTAGAAGAACCTTTTTAGACTTGTCATCTTTAGATTCCTTTTAAAAGTGCACATGTCTTTAACGAACTTAGCATAAGTAGGAATTTGTCTAATCGCTTCCAAGAGAGGAAGATTGACCTTAATTTACTTAAAGGTCTCTAGGATGTCATCTCTTTACTTGTCTTTCCTAGAAGGGAATGGTGCATCCAAAGCTTGAGAGTAAGGAACCCTTAGCTTATATGTCATAGAAGAATCAAACACAATAGGAGAAGGGAATGGGTCATTCTCTTTTTCAGATTCGAGGTCACTCTCCAAGGTCTTAAGTCTTTCTTTTTTATCGTGTTCCTTCTCACTCACCTTGTTATCTACTTTTTTACCACTCCTAAGAACCATTACATCTTTCAATTGTTCAAATTATTGGCCTTTAGGGTTTTGTATGGGATGACTTGGAAGTTTTCCTTCTTCTCTTTTACCTACAGTTATGGCTAGTTGCCCAAGTTGGGTTTCTAACGTAGCTATGGATTGTGAGTGGGAGTCAACAATATGCAATTTAGACTCAATTCCTTAAACTTTAGAATCAACATTTTGTATAATACCAAGGGCAGAAATTACCTTGTCAATTTTAGAGCTCCCAGATGGACCTGGATAGGAGGAAGTAGGAGCATATCTCTGGTTTTAAAAACCAGGAGGGATAGGTCTACTGGACTGGGCCGAAGGATTCTCAACATTTTGAGACCTCCATGAAAAATTAGGATGATTTCTCCAACCATGGTTATAGGTATTCAAGTACGGATTATTAAAAGGAGGAAATCCTTGGGCAGCATTTACTTATTCAGGCACACAGTCAGACTTACTAATACACAAACAGTCAACAGAAGCATGCATGGGACTAGCACAAATCGAACACACATCTTGTATAGAAGGGGCACTAGACACTTTGTTCATGCACAACAATTGATCAAATTTCTTAACTAAAGCATCAACTTTACTAGAAAGGTTAACTGAATGTGAAATCTCATAAATCCCCCCTTTACTTCCTAATTACCTAGGCAAATCAAAATATGAGGAAGTAGCATGCAGATGTAAATTTTCACTCAAATGTTCAAATAATTTCCATGCTTCTTTAGGAGTTTTGTACAAGAAACTACCACCACATGATGCATCAACCATTTATCTATTATGCTCATCTAAACTAGAGTTAAAACTCTGGACAAGTTGCTACATAGGTACCTCGCGGTGAGGACAACTTCGCAACAACTCTTTAAACCTTTCCCAACTTTCATGCAATCGCTCATTTTTATTTTATGAGAAAGTGGTTATAGCACGTCTTAATGCAGTCAGTTTTCCAATAGAGAAAAACTATTTCAGGGATTCCTTTTGCAATTGATCCCAATTGGTGATATTTGTCTTAATATCCAACGAAGCTTTAGCTTTATCTTTCAAAGAAAAAGGAAAAAGCCGCAAGTGAAGAGCATCATCAGAGATATTATTCAAGAATACAGTACAACAAATCTCTAAGAACACATCAGTGTGCTTGAAAGGATTTTCATACTCTAGCCTATAAAACGACGGTAACATTTGGATAAGAGAATGTTTAATCTCAAATGACACCATAACAGTGGGCGTGCGTGACATTGTAGGTGAGTCATAAGTGGCGGAAGTGAAATACTCCTTAAGTTGCTTAGGTAGTGGGGTTTGTTCTTCAGTCATCTTTTTCTTAGATTCCTTTTTCTTAGCTCTTATCTTTCGAAGAGAGCATTCAATTTCAGGATTATATGGTATGAGATCTAAGCACAAAGAACGTCTACCATACATATACCCACAAACAATGAAAAGAATAGAATGAAATCACCACCACAATAATAATCATCAAACAGAAGAACAAAAGTGAATAAAGATAAGAAGAGAAAAGAAAACATAGTAATAATAATAATAATAACAAATAAAAGATCCAAGGGAAGGGGGAAAAACTAGAAAAAACAAAACAAAATAAAATAACAGAAATAAAAGGGATGGGGAAAAATAAAAGGAAAAAAATGGAATAAAAGGGAGGGGAATTTTTAGATTAGATAAAATAAATAAAATAACAGAAATAAAAGAGTTAGATTAGAAGGGATAGGAAAAATACTTAGATTAGAAGGGAAGAGGGAATAACAAAAATGAAATGGTTAGATTAGAAGGGATTAGAAAAAGAAAAAAAATAACTGAAATAAAAGGGATGGGGATAGAGAAATAAATAAACAAATAAAATTGTTAGATTAGTGGGAAGGGGGAAATAAAATAGAAGGAAGAGAAAAAATCAAAAATCACTATTCGTTCCCCAGCAACGACGCCAAAAACTTGATGTGGATTTTATGTTTAGTTTTAAAACCCTTTTTACTTGCAAGTGCACAAGGTTAATTGTAGACTAGCGAGTATAGGGGTGTCGATCCCATGAGGAACAATATTGATTTCTAATTTCAACTCTTCCAATTATGAAGAGTAAGTTGAATGAGGAGTGTAACTATCAAAATGATTAAAGAAACAAAAAGAAGAGAAAAAGTGTCAAGTAGAGAGAATTTAGATGAAAGAATGTTCTAAGATTTCGGATTTAGATGAAACAAAAATATATATGTGTGTGTGTGTGTGTGTATCGTGTGTGTGTTGTGTGTGTGTGTGTGTGTGTGTTTCGTATGGTGTGTGTTGCATATATATATTATATCTATATATATATATATATATATATATTATATATTATATATATATATATATATATATATATATAATAATATCTATATATATATATATATATACATACATATATATATACACTAGAGATATATATATATACACATATATATATATATACATATACATTATATATATATATAGATATATATTGTATATATATACATAATATATGATATATATACATTATATATATGTGATGTATATATACATATATATATGTATGTATAGATACACACATAACACACTCATATATATACTATATATATATATATAAATATATATATATATATATATATATATATATACGTACGTATCAATTTAGATATACATATATATATATATATATATATATATATATATATATATATATATATATATATATATATCTTATATATATATATATATATATATATATATATATATATATATATATATATATAAAAATATATATAAACATATATATATATATATATATATATATATATATATATATATATATATATATATATATATATATATATATATATATATATATATATATAATATAATATACGTTACATACATATATATATATATATGCAACTATATATATATAATATATAGATATATATAATAAGAGTATGTGTGTGTGTCGTGTGGGGTGTGTGTGTGTATCTATAGTATATATAATATGTATATGTACAGGTTAGATATATATCTATATATTTGTGTGTGTTTGTGTGTGTATATACAGCATATAATGTATATTGGTATGTATGTTATATATATAATAATTATATATATATATATATATATATATATATATATATATATATTAATATATATATATAGATATTATATATATAAGTATATGTGTGTGTGTGTGTTTATATGTTGTATATATATATATACACATATGGCATATATATACATATACCTATATATATATAGATTATATATATATATATATATATATATTAATATATATATATATATATCTTGTGAAAATGACTTGCTCTAATACCGAATGATGCATGGTGAATTTCATTTGGGCAAATACCGGCAAGAAATGCTTGTAGGTGAGCTCAACGGAGGTTGAAGATTAATCTGTCTAAAGATGGACTGGGAGAAAATGGCAAATAAAAAAAAGGCTCTAGTGGGTTGAATCAATACTTAAAATATATAACCAAGAGATAAATCAAAGTGGATATATCTAGGCTGAGAGTTAAACCACCTGCTAGATTAAATCAACCCACCCTCCAACCCTCTAAACCAAGAGATAAATCAAAGAGGATACATCTAGGCTTAGAGTTAAACCACCAACTAGATTAAATCAACCCACCCTCCAACCCTCTAAAGTCTTAGCACCAAGGATTAAATTAAAGGGAGGACTCAGATTACCACCCTCCTAAGAGAGATAGTGAATTTGCGATTTTGAGGGAAACTAAGCTTCAAGCTTTCATATCATTCATCAAATCTGATTTTTATTATGGAGGTAATTGGGTCCATGAATACCCAATATGAGGCGGAATTAGTTGTAGATTAGTTGGTCAAGTGGACCAATAGGAGGCTTACAAAATATCCTAGGAAAATAAATCAAGATGCTTAAAATGATTGCAATCATTGTGAACTGTGTTTTCGAGGATTCATCCATCATCTTCTAGAGAGCCATGAGTAGGCTTTACACCTCCAAATGAGGTGCCGCCACTTGTTGACTCTTTCCTTGTGTATGAAGAATAATTTCATGATAATTAATCTCCATTGTTACAACTTCATCCTCCACAATTAAGCCCATATGCCGAACCATCCATTTTCCAGTGATGGACCGACCCTTGCTCGGTATTTAGCCTATAACTTTCTCAATACTTGGAATTTGAGTGCGATTGAAGACTTGCTAGAAACTAAACATTTAGAGCTTTCCATTCATTATAATTTGTAGAAATTAGAGCTCATTTTGCTAGTTAAAATAGAGTCAGAAATGAAGTAACGTATTCTGCGTAAAAACTAAAAATGAGCTAATGAAGATGGTTTTGGGAGGACTAATTGACTAACTCCTTATTTAGGACTACTAATGGCCCAACCACCTTTCCTAACCTTACTTGGACCTTCTTAAGGTCCCAAGCTAATATTGACCGAGGGTCAATATTGGATCAACTTGTTTCAAGACCTTTAATTGAGAAAGTAGGCCCAAGCTCAGAACTTGCTCTGCGTCAAACCCTCCTCCTTGTAGAGGATTTGCCCTCAAATCCTTGCAGTTGAAATTCAAGTATACCTCTCTCAATAACTTGTTGTACCCATTGAGTTTGAGAAAACACATTATGTTGAGACTACCAGCTTTCTTTAACATGCATGAATTATTAAAGGATTTAGAAGATACTCCAATGGGGTGAAAGATCTTTCCAATAGTAATGAGCCCATTGAAGATTTTAATATACTCACCCCAACTCATCTTAAAAGGAGTTTTCTTATCATTCACAAGCTTAAATTGTGGAGACTCACTTTTGTGGGAAAAAAAGTTGAATGATCTTTGTGCCAATAAGGGTGGGAGTTTCATATTTGGCTTAGAAGGACAAATGATTTCTTTGTGGAGGTTTGATTTTTATGGGGTCTAAGGCTAAGGAGGATTTAGAAGATTGAGAGTAAGAGTTTGGTTATGGAAGATGGGTTTCTTATAAAAGACAATCTTGGGGCCAAATTCCAATGGTCTCCCAAAAATTAGATACCAAGCATCCATGGGAAACATGAAATAGATAGCATCATTCCTCAACTTGCTCATTGAAAATGAAAGTAGACCTTCCCTAGTCATATTCATCTTAATTCCCAAATTGGGCCAATGGAGAGGATAAGAGTGAGATTGAAGGATAATAGGTAGTACAGTCTCAAAGTTGGGATTTGACTCAACTTCCTTTTCTTTAAGATCCAAAAGGATCTCCTTTTTTTTCTTGGCATCTTCTTGAAACTTGGTAGGTTTTTCTTCTTCTTGAACCTGAACTCAAACCTCCATAGTTTCTTCAAAAGAAGCAACTAGTATAGACTCCATTTGAATGAGAGCTTTAAGGGAGCTTTCATTGTTGGCCAAGTTTTATCTTGTTTCACCAAAATCCAAAATAAGCTCACATTCATCTTGATCCAACATCTTCTCTTGAAGAACAATTAGTTTTTCTTTCAATAGTTCTTCTTCAATGAGTTGATATGGGTTGAATCTTACATCCATGTGCGATTTAACCTTACTCCAAGTCTTGATTTTGGGCTTACCTTGAAAAGCTCTCTCCTGTCTAAGGCACTTAAACCATTAGTAGGCATAACCTTGGAGTTTTTGAGAAGTAATCAAGAATCTCTCTTCATTGCCACACCCTTTGGTCTCAAAATAATCTACAAGTGTTTGAAACATCGATGGTAGAATCCAAACCATTACCGTCAAAGTAAGGAGGCTCTTTTATGGCCTTTTCCATTCGCGTATTTGCCTGCTAAACTCTCTTATTTGAGTTTGAAGCCCAACAATGGCCCTATGTATCTCATTAGCCATGGTTTCAAGATGTTTGAAGGTAAAAAGAAGAGAAAAGGAA
>JAKOGI010005235.1:2500-7500 GCA_029747015.1 Carnegiea gigantea | reverse complement strand
ACGCTGGCCGCTTGTCGTGAACGCTGGCCGCTTGTCCTGAACGCTGGCCGCAGCCTGTGAACGCTGGCCGCTTGTCCTGAACGCTGGCCGCAGCCTGTGAACGCTGGCCGCTTGTCCTGAACGCTGGCCGCAGACTGTGAACGCTGGCCGCTTGTCCTGAACGCTGGCCGCAGCCTGTGAACGCTGGCCGATTGTCCTGAACGCCGGCCGCAGCCTGTGAACGCCGGCCGCTTGTCCTGAACGCTGGCCGCTTGTCCTGAACGCTGGCAGCAGCCTGTGAACGCTGGCCGCTTGTCCTGAACGCTGGCCGCAGCCTGTGAACGCTGGCCGCAGCCTGTGAACGCTGGCCGCTTGTCCTGAACGCTGTCCGCAGCCTGTGAACGCTGGCCGCAGGCTGTGAACGCTGGCCGCTTGTCCTGAACGCTGGCCGCAGCCTGTGAACGATGGCCGCAGCCTGTGAACGCTGGCCGCTTGTCCTGAACGCTGGCCGCAGCCTGTGAACGCTGGCCGCAGGCTGTGAACGCTGGCCGCTTGTCCTGAACGCTGGCCGCAGCATGTGAACGCTGGCCGCAGGCTGTGAACGCTGGCCGCTTGTCCTGAACGCTGGCCGCTTGTCCTGAACGCTGGCCGAAGCCTGTGAACGCTGGCCGCTTGTCCTGAACGCTGGCCGCAGCCTGTGAACGCTGGCCGCTTGTCCTGAACGCTGGGCGCAGCCTGTGAACGCTGGCCGCAGGCTGTGAACGCTGGCCGCTTGTCCTGAACGCTGGCCGCAGCCTGTGAGCGCTGGCCGCAGGCCGGTGAACGCGGGACGCTTGTCCTGAACGCTGGCCGCAGCCTGTGAACGCTGGCCGCAGCCTGTGAACGCTGGCAGCTTGTCCTGAACGCTGGCCGCAGCCTGTGAACGCTGGCCGCTTGTCCTGAACGCTGGCCGCAGCCTGTGAACGCTGGCCGCAGGCTGTGAACGATGGCCGCTTGTCCTGAACGCTGGCCGCAGGCTGTGAACGCTGGCCGCTTGTCCTGAACGCTGGCCGCAGCCTGTGAACGCTGGCCGCTTGTCCTGAACGCTGGCCGCAGCCTGTGAAAGCTGGCCGCAGCCTGTGAACGCTGGCCGCTTGTCCTGAACGCTGGCCGCGGCCTGTGAACGCTGGCCGCTTGTCCTGAACGCTGGCCGCAGCCTGTGAACGCTGGCCGCTTGTCCTGAACGCTGGCCGCAGGCCTGTGAACGCTGGCCGCTGCTCCTGAACGCTGGCCGCTGCATGTGAACGCTGGCCGCAGGCCTGTGAACGCTGGCCGCTTGTCCTGAACGCTGGCCGCAGGCTGTGAACGCTGGCCGCTTGTCCTGAACGCTGGCCGCCTGTCCTGAACGCTGGCCGCAGCCTGTGAACGCTGGCCGCTTGTCCTGAACGCTGGCCGCAGCCTGTGAACGCTGGCCGCTGGCCTGTGAACGCTGGCCGCAGGCCGTGACCTGTCCCAGCTGAGTATGAAAAATCGGCACGGTTGATGGCCACTCCGGGCACGGCCACCAAACCTGCTGAAGCTCTCTAGGGGGATGGTCCGGGCGGAGTATGAAAAATAGGCACGGTTGATGTCCACTCCGGGCACGGCCACCAAACCTCTTGAAGCTCTCTAGGGGGATGGCCCGGGCGGAGTATGAAAAATCGGCACGGTTGATGTCCACTCCGGGCACGGCCACGAAAGCTCGTTGTGCTCTTTAGGGGGAAGGTGATTGAGCTAGTGCCCGCCCCGTCCGCGACCCGAGCAGGATGAACGATGGTGAGTGACACCCCGCCCCCGGCCCCGTGACCCCCCCGCGCGCATTATAATCTTTGACAGGGCGCAGGGCGCAGGGCGCAGGGACGCAGGGGCGCGGGGGCGGACTTGACGGACTTGAGCGGACCTTGGGCGGACTGGGCGAAGGAAGGGTCGAGAGCTAGGCCCCGTGGCGGGCCGCGTGCCCCCATATTGGTGCCCCAAGTCCCGAACGTCGATGCCAAGGCATGCCCCCGAGTCCCGGGGAGCGGCCCCGTGCACGGCCGAGGCCTGCCCCCGCTTCCCGCACATCGGCCCCGGGGCATGCCCCCGTGCATCGCCTCTAGAACGCCCCCGAAGCAAGGCCAAGGCATGCCCCCCGAGTCCCGCCCATCGCCCCGTGGCAAGGCCAAGGCATGCCCCCGAGTCCCGCACATCGCCCCGGGCCGTGCCCCCGGGTCCCGAGGAACGACCCCAAACGGCCCCGGTGCATGCCCAAGGCGTGCCCCCGCGTCCCGAGGATCGGCCCCGGTCCATGCCCAAGGCGTGCCCCCCGGCTCCCGAGGAAGGCCCCCGGAACGGCCCCGGTGCATGGCCACGGCATGCCCCCGGGTCCCGCACCTCGCCCCGGGGCGTGCCCCCGAGTCACGAGGAACGCCCCGGTGCATGCCCAAGGCATGGCCCCGAGTCCCGCACGTCGCCCCGGAACGGCCCCGGGGCGCGGCCAAGGCATGGCCCCGAGTCCCGGGGAACGCCCTCAGAACGGCCACGGTGCATGGCCCCGCGTCCCGCACATCGCCCCGAAACGGCCCCGGTGCATGCCCAAGGCATGCCCCTGAGTCCCGAGGAAGGCCCCCACAACGGCCCCGGTGCATGGCCGAGGCATGCCCCCGGGTCCCGAGGACCGGCCCCGGGGGCCCCGGGGCATGCCCCCGGGTCCCGAGGGTCGGCCCCGGGGCATGCCCCCGAGAGCGTCCACGCACGCTGCCGGACGCCCAAGGCAGCATCCATGCATGCCGGGCAGCGTCCGGGCATGCTGTCGCTGGGTGCCGGGGGCTGCCGGGGGGTGATGGATGCTGGCCGCAGGCTGTGAACGCTGGCCGCAGCCCTGTGAACGCTGGCCGCTTGTCCTGGACGCTAGCCGCAGCCTGTGAACGCTGGCCGCTTGTCCTGGACGCTGGCCGCAGGCTGGGAACGCTGGCCGCAGGCTGGGAACGCTGGCCGCAGCCCTGTGAACGCTGGCCGCAGCCCTGTGAACGCTGGCCGCTTGTCCTGGACGCTGGCCGCAGGCTGTGAACGTTGGCCGCAGCCCTGTGAACGCTGGCCGCTTGTCCTGGACGCTGGCCGCAGCCCTGTGAACGCTGGCCGCAGCTCCTGAACGCTGGCCGCAGCCTGTGAACGCTGGCCGCTTGTCCTGGACGCTGGGCGCAGCCCCGGGACGCTGGGCGCAGCCCCTGGACGCTGGCCGCAGGGCCCTGAACGCTGGCCGCAGCCCCGCGAACGCCCGAAAGCCGTCCCGAGAAAAAATCCCCGTATTTTTGTCGTGCGTTTTTCCCAAAATTTTGTCCACCCCTTCCCCACGATTTTTAGAGGATTTACAAGCTTTGTCCCGCATTTTTCTGATTTTTCTCCGATTTTTAGGATTTTTTTTCGTTTTCGACTTTAAAAAATCATAAAAATAGCTCGGGTGTCCGAAAAATTCCGAAAAAATATTTTTTAGTAATTTCACATCATGATCTTTCCAATGGTACCATTGGTTGCTGCTGAAACATTCTAAATCTTCAAAAAACCCCAGTATGATTTTTCGTCACAGTTGATGTATACTGGGGGCAGAGCCAGTAGAGTTATAAGAGCTCTTTATAGGGGAGGTGCTTGGCAAGCAGCTGGGGCAGCAGCAGGGTCAGCGGCAGCCATCGCCCATGCATGGCATGGAATGGCATGATGTCAAAGGCCTTGTTGCCATGGCTTCCTTGCACCGAACCTTGGCGGGCGGATGAGGGACCACCCCGGGGGTCGGGTTTTGCCTCGGGAAGCTTGACTAGCATGAAAATTGTTGGATATCGATCGATGGAGTGCGGGAATCGTTGCTATGCTAGTTCCTACCTTCCGAGGCACCGGTGGTGCTCCTGACGCACGTCTTCGGTGGCATTCCCTAGGCTTCTAGGATGCCATCACGGGTGGGGGCCTTGCCCCCCCTCACCCGAGAACGGTGATCACCCCCACGTGGGCAGGGGTGATTGTCGGTGAATTCCCGCGGCCCACCGTCCCTTCTTTCTTGACCGGGCCCCCTTGCTCCCTGACATCATTTCTGTTGCTCGACATGCCCCGTCCTGGGGGCGGACGGCGGACGCACTGGCTTGTGGGATTTAAGCGGGGGCGGGTTGCCTTCCACGGGCGGGCTGACCGTCGCAAGCGCGGTGACAGGAGAGGCGACGCGGGATGGGCTGGACGCCACGGTTGTGAGAAGCCTGTGATCGGTGAGTGAGGGCCTAGACGCTTGAGCTTGTAAGCCCCTCGCGCCCGTGAGGCACTGCCACGAACGGGGTGGAAGGCTTGTCTTGAGCCGATCCGTGCGACGACGGCGGGGGTGATCGCTCCGGTGGGGGAAGCCGACGATCGGTGAGTGAGGGCCTAGACGCTTGAGCTTGTAAGCCCCTCGCGCCCGTGAGGCCGAAGTACACGAACGGAGTGGGAGGCCCTTCCCGAGGAGCACTTCCAAGGTCGCGACCTGAGGCCTGCGCGGGGCGGGGAGTGCCCTTCGCATCGGGATTTTGCCGGTGGGGATGCCGTTGCGCCCCTCGTCCCTTGTTTCTTGACATGGGCCCTTGCTCCTTGACATTGCCTTTCTGTTGCTTGACGACCCACCTCCCCCCGTCCCGGGGCGGACGGCGGACGCACTGGCTGTGGGATTTGCGCGGGGGCGTGTTGCCTTCCACGTGCGGGCTGACCGTCGCAAGCGCGGGGACAGGAGAGGCGACGCGGGATGGGCTGGACGCCCCGGTTGTGAGAAGCCTGTGATCGGGGAGTGAGGGCCTAGACGCTTGAGCTTGTAAGCCCCTCGCGCCCGTGAGGCACTGCCACGAACGGGGTGGAAGGCTTTTCTTGAGGAGCCGATCCGTGCGACGACGGCGGGGTTGATCGCTCCGGTGGTGGAAGCCGACGATCGGTGAGTGAGGGCCTAGACGCTGGAGCTTGTAAGCCCCTCGCGCCCGTGAGGCCGAAGTACACGAACGGAGTGGGAGGCCCTTCCC